>JAMQGT020001825.1:0-118499 GCA_024447675.2 Pterophyllum scalare
GCTTAGTTTGCAATCATATGATTGCAGCTTACCCAAACTGGCTGTGCTGAAGTTTCCTTTTATGGTACACCCATAATACCGTAAATGAGGCCTGTGGTTTAACCCGATAAAATGTATCCCCCAATTCTAAACTGCCAAAAAGACAAAGACGGGGCATGAAAAAATGATCTGAATTTCATTTATGGCCAGTAACTCACAAGTGTGTTAGTTTTACAATCATTTTTGACAACAGTCGAGTCTTTATTAAGCGTTCCATTGGAGACATCAGACAAAAGCAACAAAACCAGTGTGGCACAGAAACACTAAATGTACCATAATGAATCAACTGGAATAAAAAGAGATTTAAAAAAAAAAAACATTTTCAGAGAAGTTTTAAAGACCTGTGATGGAAGCTGAAGTCATTTTACAGCAACGAGTTCAGCATGTCATTACAACAAAGTTCTTATCCTGGTGAGAGTGACTATGCACGCACTTCGTGACAATCTACATTATGTAAGTGCATCAATTAGAACTTCATTTAGTTCACTTGCTTCTGTATTTGCTACTGCTTATCTACTTTCACACAGAGTGAGAATACTGACACATTTGCATATAGTATCTGGTGGTGGAGAAAATTTTGCATTCCTTTCACAATTTACAGTAATATTAAATTGCATGAATAAGGTTTTAACTAGGTGACAACTGTCTCTACCCACAGTGGATGTCATTAGGGTTTTTTTTCAAAGCATACATATACCAATATAAGAATACATTTCTGCTGTTGAATACAAATGTGCTCTGGGTATATTTTTAACTGTTCCTCCATTGCAACAATAAACCACACGTAGTGTAACATCTAAACAGGTGTCCATGCAGGATAACTGATCCGCTTGAGCCACAATGAAACAAAGATTGCCACGATAGTAAAACCAAGTGCAGGAAAAAATATCAGATAATTCTTGAGCTGTCCACCATGTGGGTGGAAAGGAGCACCATATCAGACCCACACAGTAAGATGTGGGAGGTGAGGAAGAACAGAAGGAAGTCATGCTCACGGGTAAGGAAATAACATTATGACACAACATTGGGGTCACTGCTTGGTGTGTGTGTGTGTGTGTGTGTGTGTGTGTGTGTGTGTGTGTGTGTGTGTGTGTGTGTGTGTGTGTGTGTGCCCTGAACATGAATTTTTTTGATTGTTTTAAATTACTTAATTGATTGTAACTCACACTTTTTTTTTGTATTAGAAGTAGAAATGTGCTTTTTCTAAGGGACCATGACAAACTTATATAACCATAACGGCCTACAAAGAGCGTGTCACACTGTACCAAAAAAAGGCAAGTATTCAGCCAAGGCTGGTGATGTTGGAGCGACCACCGGGGGGTGCTACAATGCGGTGGCCAGATCTACGCGGGACATTGTCATCAATCTGCGCACCTGAGAAATGAGGAAAAAATTCATGTATTCGATGCATCTAGTTGTAGCAAAAATCCTTAATGTAACTGGATATTTACAGTACATTCTCTTTCAAAATATATTATTTTTCATACCCGAAAGGCTGAAGTTGGACTGGTGAAGATTACGTATTGGCAGTGGTTGGTGAGAGGTGGGAGAAGTTTTGGCTGACGGAGCAGGAGTAATGTATTTGGGAGTAAGAGCAACATCATACACAGGGCCATCATATATCCCCCGAGTAACACCCTGTTTACGCATTACCTGGACAGAAAATAGACAGAAACACAAACAAGCAAACCTGTTATTCATTCTTTAGAAGCAAACGGCCTGTAACACATTAGTCACTACATTACAGGACTGATGGATATATATATATATATATATATATATATATATATATATATATATATATATATATATATATATATATATATATATATATATATATATATATATATATATATATTGGTATATACTATACCTGATTCCTGAACTTTACACGCTGGTAAGCAGAGTCTGGGAAGGGTTTGCGTGGAATAAATCGGCCGGTGCCCTGCTGAGCATGCAGCTTTCCTTCTTCGTAAACTACCTGACCTTGACTCAGCACCAGCATTGGCGCTCCACGGCATTCCAGACCCTCAAAGATGTTGTATTCTGCAGCCTGCATAGAGAGAAAAAACAAGACAAAGAAGGGCAGAAAAAGGGGAATTTAACAGAAGGGAAAAAAGAGAGTTATTTCATTTTTCCAAATACTGCTCCCCATTAAAATCAGCTGTATCTAGAGTGTTTAGCCTCTCTGTGCAGTCAGAGTAAGCCTTTTTTTTTTTGTCAGAGCATTTAATAGATGCAGCAAAATGCAGCATTTGAGAAAATGGGGGATAAATAAGTGGGGGGGGGGCAAGGGCATTTGGAGGGGTGATAGTATGAATTCAGGGGGATGGGTAGAAAGATGACAAAATGGGTGAGGGGTGAAGCAGGATTATAACTTAAATCTAGCTCCAGTCTGGATTAGGGCCTTTGAGAGTGGCAGAACAGACCCAGTACATTAACTACTGTGTGTATTATGTTACATTGCTCATGGCAATTTTTTTTATTATTTTTTTTTTCCATGTTTCTATAGCATGTTTTGTTTTGCAGATAGATTTTGTCTTATTTGTGGAGGTAAAGGTTGTCTGTGTGATATCTGCAGCCATTCACACATGAAGGGGGGGGGGATGAAAAGGCTTCATCTGTGATGCTTAAAGGATTAAAACAACAATGTCCTGATAATCCACAGTCCACAATGTGAACGCTGGAGCTGGTTATTGTTTGGTGTCATTTTCAATAGATTCAGTGTCACTTTCACAATATGGAATTTCACTGGCCATCATTGATTTTAAGTGGGAGTAGAAATGCACATTTGACTGCACATGTGCTCAGACCCGTGTTAATTTAAAGCCTGAGCAAAATAAGAATGTCTCATGTGACTTTACCAAATATTATTCCATCTTAATCTAGGTAATAATATTTAAAACAGGGAGGTTATATATAATGTAATGCATTGTACTATTTATACTATCCAAGCACACATATACACATATTATACTGAGCAAAATAAGGCTAGACTTGAATGCATATTATTATTCAGGTTTCTGTTCTTCCCCTGTGATCTTCCACTTGGTTCTTATCCTATTTTACACTCTGCAGTCTCCCATGAAACCTTCCGATCTCTCTTGCCCCCACCCCCACTCCCCTATTTTATTAGTTCTACTCCCTCTGATTTACCCACCCTCTCTTTTCATCATCTTTCTTTTCTTTTTGTCCTCACCGACTGCTGAAGTTTGGCAGTGATGGTTTTGACGCTGTCTGGGTCCCAGATGACGATGTCAGCATCAGAGCCCACAGCTATCCGACCCTTACGTGGGTACAGATTGAAGATTTTAGCAGCATTGGTAGATGTGACTGCCACAAACTGGTTTTCATCCATCTTCCCCATGGCCTTAGAGAAAAAGAAGTGGATGCTTAGAGTGCTACACAAAAACCTCACAGCTACACAAAAGATACACAGAGAACACGCCCTCATTGCTCACCACTGCCTTATCCCAGACAAAGCCCATTCTCTCTTCAACTCCGTTGATTCCTTCGGGGATCAAGGTGAAGTCATCTTTACCAATAGCTTTCTGGGAAGTGCTGTAAGCACAGTGAGAACTGCCCACCACCTGGAGGTCCCCGCTGTATCATGGCAGCAAAATGATTTGAAATCATCAGTAAACACTTAAGTCTGCATTAATTAACCTGTCTAATGTTAGAAGGCTCCCTACCAAGTTTTTAAATGTCTTAAACTACTGAATACAGGGAGTTCAGTCTGCAGAAAAAGCTGCAAATCTAAAAAGACCATTTTTACATTAAAGAATCCATACAGAAGACGCAGATTTTTTTTACCACTAGCCACCAGGTGTCCTCATTGAGCATGTAAATTAAAGTATGTCAAGTCATGCAGTGGCCTACTGCAGATAAACAGCCAGCTGAGCTACTCAGAATGGTGCAACACAGTTGCAGCATCTCTCCTTTAAACACTAACGAGGCTAATGTTTCCGTCTGGTCTGCATCATTAAAAAAAGCTGGCAAGACTTATACAGACTTTAACTCTGAATATATGGGGCTGATTCTGGCTGATAAAGAACTGCTCTTGCCATGGTTCAGACATAAAGCCTTTAATTTATTTGTTAATTACAGTGATTACCCTGTAATGGTGAGCTGCGGGATCATCACCTTAATGCCAGGAAAGTGCTTATTATGTAAATAATGGGCTTCACTGAAATCTGACAAAAAGCGCCGTTCTTGTGTTCATGTCTCTGACAACAAACCTAAAAATACACCCTGTCGCTTCAGGAGAGACTCAGAGAAAACAGCAGTATCACACCACTAGCCTGACAGCATGGACCCACCTTGAGAAGTGGGAGTTTCAGGCGAAGGGTGGAGAAACAGAGAAGGAGGAGGAGGAGGTGGAGGGAGACACTTGGTAGTCAAGGCAACAGATGATAGAGGACTCTAGTTTCAGTGCTATTTGTGGAATCGGGGGCATTCAAAAGTGTGCAGCTGGAAGTTCTGTGCATTGTCTGTGTGTGATGGGTGTGGGTACTGAATCTTCGAGGTAATACCTGAGGCGAGTTCGGCCTTGACATGCACTCATGCATAGATACAAGTTAACCAACTATTATCATGTACTTGACGGAATGTGCAGTAAAGTGACTTCTAAATGATTATGTAGTCCTTAGTCTGTAATTAAGTCTCCCTTTTCTCTTGCTTCTCCTCGCACCTTCACCAACTCTCCATCTGTTTTTCTTTTTCACTGAGGCTGATCTAAAATTCTGCATAATACTAACAGTTGTTTGTGGCATGAATACCAAAGAGTATGTAAGGGTAAAAAAAAAGCGTTAGATCCTTGCAGTGTCTCCTTTTGTGTCTTCCAGCTTATTTGCATCTCACATTGAGCGGAGGTCATACTGCAGCTAAATTAAGCTCTTCGTCTGCCTTTACATGAATTCTCAAAGTTTTTACCTGTTCTAGTGTTTATAAACTATTTTTGACACTGCACATTTTCTCAGACTTCATAAATAACCTTTTGTTGTAAAGCACTGGAGTCTTCTGGTATTCCATTTCCATTCCATTCATTGTTAAAAAAAAACTTGACTTGTACCAGGCCAGCAGAGTGTGAAGATGGTCTGGGGTTGTCGGGTCAGGACTTAAAGGTGGAGAGGTCACGCAGGCAGCAGCCTTGGCCCAGTTTTTGCTCCAATAGTGAGAACCATCAGTGGCCAGGCTAGCTGTAATCGGCTCTCCAAAAACTACCGAACCTGAACAAAAGGACAGCAGAGCAGTAAATTTCATCCTTAACAAAGACATAAAAGTACATTATATGATTAAGGCTTACCTTTCCTCCGGGCCTGAGTGATAGTGTCAGCTGCACTCTTGCTCATCACCTTTGCGATGTAGACAGGACAGTTCACACGGTTGCCAAGAGTGATAGCACGGAACACCGCCTCAGCCTCCAACTGCACGGAAAGGGAATTAACCAGAGTCAAGAACCGATACAGTGACAGATGAATTGATTAACAGTGAAGCTGTAGAAAAATCACCTCTTCCGGACGACTCAGAGGATGCCCTTCCGGGCCTGTAATTCCCATTCCAAGTATTTTTCTCTGTTCCTAAAAAAAAAAAAAAATCTTATTGCCTGTCAAGCTAAGAAAGAAAACAAATATGCACTGTAATCTCCGAGTGCCAGAGCCCAGTGGGAATATCATGCACGCTTCAGTCACTGTCTAAAATGCTAGATGAAAACCAGATCCACACCCTGCTCCTTTTTTTGTTTTGTTTGGTTGTTCTATACAGTGTTGATATGGCTTTTCATCACCTATCCCCCTATTTATATAGCAGTTAGTTTAACAAGTATATCATTATCATTCATCAGCACTATAATTATCATTCATTACCCCGATTTATCTTCACATACATCCGTGGGTTTTGCCATAATTGTCCCATTAATCTGGACCATCATCTCCATGAACACACATAATACTTGTCATCACTTCTGATGGCATTATCAGCACCTTCACCCTTACCTACTTAATCACCATTACATCATCAGCATCAGCATCATCATCATCATCATTAGTATAATAACAGTCAACAGTAATGGTGGCCTGAGATAAACCTGTCATTCTCAACAACTGCAGCTGCAGCAGTATTAATCCCTGCTTTCTCTTTCAGAGAGCTGCAGCATTATGTAACAAGAATATCTGTAAGCTGCAGTGCATGTTGGAGTGAACTAAGAAGGCAGTAGCACTTACCTGAGCAATAAGATCTCCATTTTCAGCGTGAACTAACACCACAGCACCCAGATGCTTCAGAAATGAGAACGCCTCATAGAGCTGTGGAAGTTAATAAAGAAACAAAAGAGGGAATAATAGTCAAAGAAAAGAACACAAAATCTTAGATTTACATTATAAAAATTGTAGCCAGGGAACTGATACAGTATTCGTGATTCATGTAAATAATGAGTATGAAACATACCTCTGAATCTGTCATCTGGTACACATCCTTATAAGCCATGTATACTTGAAAGGAGTTGATACCTGATAACAGCAGAAACAAAGAATGACTTCATAACAAGAAAGTTCAAACACAGGAGCGTGTATTATAAAGACAAACTGTCCAAGCAAAATACAAAAACTGCTGCTCATCCAAAATAGAAAGAAATGCATGTTTATGTCTAGACAAATTATACAATTCAGTGAAGGAAGCTGGCCACACGAGCAGCTGGTTTATCTCATGTGGTGACTTTTATAGCTCCCCCAAAAGAAAATATTAATTTTTCTACTTAAACAGATTACAAGTGAAATTTGTACACTGCCACAATGACAGCAATGAGAACAATGGTTCTCCACAGTGTCTTCACTCTAAGAGGATTCAGCACTTTAGCCAAATTGTTTCTAAATCTGTCCCTATTGTTCTTGTGAAATGTGTCCAAACTAGGGATTGAAGCAAGAACTGCAACAAAGACCACATCTCTAAAACATCATACAATAACTAAAAACTCACACACCTTTGTCCTGCACCAGAAGCTCCAACTCATCTTTAACATTTTCATTCCACTGGGGGATGTCTACGTGCAGAGAGTAATCACAGCATGCTTTCTTGTCTGCAGCCTCCTGCCAGTGCTCAAACGCCTCCAGCAAACTGTCCCCAGGCTGAGGGGTTACATGGTCAACTGAGAATTAGAAAGGGCCAAAAGTTAGCATGGAAAAAGTGTGACCATAATTTTGCAATACTTAAATACAGATGTGGAATGTGCGGTACTGTAACTGATACACGCTGCCTATGTCTAAGTATCCACACTCACTGATCATGGTGGTGCCCCCTGCAAGTGCAGCCTTGGTGCCCTGAAAGAAGTCATCAACAGGCTGTGTGCCCAGATAGGGCTTCATCAGGCAGGTGTTAACATCTATTCCACCTGGTATTACCATGCGGCCATCGGCCTCAATCACCTTGACGCTCCCAGGAACAACCAGATTTTCCCCCACCTGCCTGCCCAGACAAGCAAAGACAGAAGAGTTGATGAACAGGAAAACAAAGCCAAATTATAGAGGTGAAGAGATCATGGAAAAGATTTAGCAGGGCAACATGCATGTGTGAAAGAAAAGGGGTTGAGAAGATTGAAAAGAAAGGAAGAGAAAAATATTTAGAAAACAGCCTCGGCAGTTTCTAAAGTAAAATGCTCATACAGTGTCACCAAATACGCACTTGATGAGCCCATCCTCGATGTAGACATCGGCATAGAAAGACTGGTCATCATTCACAACTCGCCCTCCTTTGCATCAGCAGCCCTTCACTCTGAGAAGTACACGAAAGCGAGACCAGGGAGGGAGAGGTTGAACTTAGTCCTGACATTTTGATATATTGCACAATCAGTTATGTAACCCATGACTTTATAGCAATATCACACAGTGTGGTGGAGGATGAACAGAAATGCATAGCCGCACAAGTGCTGCACCTGGGTGGGGTTCTGTAAAGTGAGTTCTCTTCTTTTAATAACACGTAGAATCAAATGCTGACAATTCAGAAGCACAGTGTTAAAATAAGCACGTTTCTGTTAGACCACCATGGTCTCACACCCTCTACCACGATGGAGGGTGCCTGGCAACAGCACTAGGAAGATGTTACATCCCCATGGTAACGAGTGATCAGCCATGGTTTGGCAAGACGACCGGCTGACAGTTTGCTTAAATAGCAGCATCTTTGACCAATGAGGACACAGAAAAAACGGAGTATATACATACTATTTTTGCCTTAACCCTCAAATTAAACGTTTACCTCTAGTGATTGACTTAAACTTCTTTAGACATTTGGTAACTCTCAAATAATACAGCTGCCCTGTGCAAAATGCACTCCTAAGCATAGGCAGAAAGGGATGCGCGTCGTTTGCACAAATCTAGTCTTACATCTCGCTGTTTTTAAGCAAGCAATTGTTAGTTGTTCGACTCCTGACTCGATTGCATACGTCCACCGAGTTAATCTCTCTGACAGGCAGCGAGATTACACAACATTATCCAACCAGGAGCCAGAACGCGTGCTCAAACACCAAGAACTATCACCTACCTTTGGGTTGCAGTTTCTCATAAGAGCAACATGAGAAAGCTTTCTGCGAGATAACTTTCAGTAAAAATGTAATCCCTGGTCATGCATACAAACTATTTTTCCGATTGCTGGTCGTTGCTGAGCAGGCCGGGTCGCTTACCGTTAGATGGGGGATGCTGTTCTTCCCCTGATAACTGGTCCCAGACATGCTCTCCCCGTAGCTCTGCCCCCTGGCAGTTAATTCAAAAGCGAATTATAATGACTCCGTCGCCCCTGCGCAGCTTTCTGCGCCCCTTTGTCTCCCCTGATGTGATTTAGTTTTTGTTTCCGTGTGTGAGAGAAAGGGAGCAATGAATCCGCCGCCGTACGGCTGCGTCGGGTTGCGTGGCGCGCGCACAATGGAAGAAAGCTGACGTTCTTGTGGGCGCGCGCGTGCTGAAAGCCACCGTCTGCCTGACGGTGTTCACGGGGAAAAAAAGATAACTACAGGCCTACGTGAAGACAGGAGCGCCCTCACACCCACTAAACACAGGCAGGGAGAGACATCTCACTTGAAAGCGTAAACAATGCGCGGGGGATGTGGAAGGGGGGGGGTGCTATCCGTCGCTGTCCGATTCAGCACCACAGGAAGAAAAATGTATCACTGCTTTGCTGTGCGCGTTTTGCATATTTTTCTGGGAGAGTGGTTTAAGCAGAACGCAAACCAAAACAGCCAAACTGCAATGCACCAAGAAAGTTCATAATTTATGCAGACTGAAGCATTTGTCGGGATAGGCACTCCTGGGTCTCCCAAAACGAAGCCAACACATTTTTTGCATACTAAAAATAAATATTTATTATTTATTTATACCATCATCCAATTAAAGTCATAGTTTATTTTTATCCTCTAGTTTTATCCGAAAGTTCCCCACCTGTTAAAGTCTAGTGGCGTTTATTGCTGCACTTAATTAATAAATTATATTTGGGGAACGACGGAGCCACGACACAATCAACATCTGACAAAAAGCCAAAGAGTAAACCTGTCAGTCCTACCTTGCCATTTAGACTTTCCGTCCCTGATGAAAATCTGACCTCAACACGATTACGTGCGTCGTCCTTCTCCCCGGGTGAATTGTTCAATGAGCCCTCCCGGGCCTCGCTGGGCGTCTTGGTAATGGGGTCACCAGCGTCTAAGAGCCTTTCCCGGCTTCCGCTTCTCGGGGTGCGGCTCCCTTTTCTCCCCACCGCGTAGTTTTCGAAGTCTATAGTCTTGCTCTCAAACGCCCCCTCCACGGAGCTGAACATGCCGTAGGTTTTCCGCGCGTTCGGTCCGGTGGTGATCGGCCCCGCCAGGTAGACCGGTAGCTCATCCTCCCGGTTCCACTGTCTTCTGCAGTCAGACATATTGGCTACAACGGGAGACGCAGACTCCCCCCAGTCTGAAAGGATGGAGACAGCTTTGCTTGTTTTACGTCTAACCGGGTCACAGTCCCGCCTCTCCAGGCAAGCGCACTCATTCGATGCTGTGAACTGGAAAAGAAGCTCTCTTCGGGCAACCTAGAATCCTTCTTCATACACACATGATGCAATGCTCCCGTTTTGACAGGACTAGTGGCATATCAGTGTGCACCAGTTTTAAAGTGAAGCATTAGTGCTGAAAGACTAAGTAAGCACATCTGTGACACACACTGATGAATTTAGAGTCAGTGTTTTGGCCACTCTGTGGAGGATCTCTTTGTCTCTCTACCGTGTGCCCATTTCTTGTGTTATAATGTGGGGGTTGTGCCTGAGCAGAGCGCATCATTATCATCGGATTAAACCAGCATCATCTTTTTCATCCACATCTGTGGGTTGGAGGGGGGCTCATGCACAAGTGTGCCTTAGGGGTTAACTGATGTTGTCACACAAAGACCTGCTTTACTACAAAGACGCTGCGAGCTAAAACAGAAAACATACTTCAAACATGAAGCACAGCAACAACACACGCACACACATGCCTCATAATTATCAGCTACACAGATTTAGGATCCTGTTTCTCAATATTAATGTGCGACTACATAAAAAAAGCAGCTTAAAATTAGAATTCCACGCTTGAAGTAACCGAAAGTTGGCAAACATGGATTCATAATAACATCCTATATAAATTCATACAGTATTGCACTTATATCTAATTTTCACTGTAATTGTGATTTTAAAAAAAATTAATTTATCATTAATAATTCGACTAAGGTCTTTTCCAACATTTCAGTGGTTAGGATTGTTACCATATGTGCCATATGGAAGATACACAGTCGATTAAGTGTAGGCCCGCAGTTTGACCTGGGACCCCATAATCTACTTAAACATGTAGACTACTCTCGCTATAGCTAAATAACTACACATGCAGCCTTGAACATCAAGCCATGACCATTTTATAGCTTTTTTCTTTGTTAGTTTTTGTTCAAGTGCAATTGAATCGTGAAGATGCCCAAAGAAGTGGCACAAATTGTTAAAAGTCCTTCGCAAGACGGCTGTCACGGGTTTTAAAAGTTAATAACCAATCAGGTAAGTTGTTCTTTTGACGGACATTTTTAGTCCCTATAGTGTGAGAGCCTATTTTAAGAGGGCGGGCCATGAAGTTGTGGCGTTGTTTATAGCCTCGAGTTTGACGGCAGCAAGCAAGTGTGCGTCTCTGGTTTCGCGGAGCTGTTTGGTGTTTGGATTAATCTCCAGCATGGAATACACAATCAACATTCAAATCCAGGAGGGTGGTTGTCTTGTATCCTGAAGAAATCTGCTTATTTGGTAAGCAAGTATGTTTTTTATTATTGTGTTGTTTTACTGGATGTTGTCTTAGCGCAGCTTTAGTGTTGAAAAATACGTTCTCATTACTGCTGCTCTGATGCTTTAATGCTGAGTGATAACAATAGTTTTACCTATCCTTTTCAAAAGAGAGGCTGTTGATTTTTTTAAACGATCCCATCTGTTACTTTAGACTTTTAGCTTGCTTTGTGTCACAGCAATGTGTTCATATTTGTTTAGTTTGAAACTTCAATGAGATGGTTTCCTGTTATAGCTGTAAAATGTCTGGAAGAGAATCCCCCAAATTCCCTAACAGAGAGTTCACAAAGTTTACTGCCCAACTAAATTATGCATTTTCTCTCACCCTATTTTTATTTCAGGAAAGATGGAGAAGCATTTGTCATCTACACCAACTGCTGTCAGCAGTCAGGGGTCGTGCCCTGTCCTGGATGGACCCTCTTGTCCCTCCCCCATGCAAATTCCTCCTTCTCCCATTTCCAGTAACCTCCCTGCTTCTCTCACTCAGCAAGAAAAATCACCAACCTCTTTGGAACCCAGAAAATTACCTAGTTCTTCTCCGCCATCTACACAAACCATCTCGAAACAGATGGATTCCCCTCTTTCCTTATCTCCTGCTGTGTCCCCTAGCCCCACATGTAACACCGTTTTCACTAATCCTCCCCTTACTGCTCCAATCAAAACATCCCTCCCTGCTTCTTTCAGCCTCACTAGCTCTCAAACCACAACAGTTTCACCCACTTCCAAGTCAACATCTGCCTCCTCCACTGTTGTTACCACTGCAGCTTCCACACCTTTTTCCACAGCTTCTGCCAAACGCACCTTTGCTTCCATGGCCAAACGGGTAATAATACAGGAAAGGCTTAGAAAAGCTGAGGAAGATGATGCCATTGATGAAGAGGATGGTAAGAATATCTTCAATCTGAGTAAGGGATTAAATTACAGATTTCAAGTTTTAATAGCCCTGAAAGCACGTCATATGGCAGTTGCTGTGTTAAGGTCATAAGCCTCCTGCAATGCTTTGGAATGTCTTTTTATGTAACTTTGCTCTTAGGAAAGCAAAACTCTTGGGCAGAATTCAGAATGGAGATTCACTTTACCTTCCTTTGTTTCCTTATTTGAATCCCTTCATTATTTTCCCATAACATTAACAATATCAGCTGGATTGCCATGTAAATATGTCCCCTGAAGTATAAAATTACATAACTTTTGCTTTCATAGTTTTCATTGTATGTCACAAAATGTCTCATGAATCACAATATATGTTTTTTGCTGTCAAATAGACTGATTTTAAAACCTCCCTTCCAAAAAAGTTGGAAAGGTGTGACATGCAATTTTTTTTTTTTAAAGATTTTTTAATTTTTAAAAAAAAATTTTTAAACCACATATTTCATTGAAAAATGTACAAAGACAATATGTCAAATGCAGAAACTGAAGAAACTGCATTGTTTCTGGAAAAAAATGTTCAATTTTCAACAGAAAGGTTGAGCAGAAGTTGCTTAATGTTTTTAAAAATTGCCCAGCCTATCCTACAACTAAAATTAGGTTGATAAGCAACATCACAGGTCTAAAAAGTCTTCCAGGCATGATGACAGGAGAGCTTCACCACTTTGTGAAAGGCTAAATGTTCAAAATGTTTTACTATTTAAAATTGATGCTATTAAAGAAATTCAGCCATCAGAAGTTGGGTACACTGTGGTCATAAAGGGATGGACGTGCTCAGCAACAATATTCAGGAAGCCTGTGGCGTTTGAATGATGCTCAGGTGGTACTAAGGGAGTTAAAGTGTGCCAAGACAATGTCCCCCACACCATTACATCAGCATCAGCCTGAATTGTTGATAAAAGACATGGATGGATCCATGCTTTCATGCTGTTTATGTTGGTGAGCCTCAGTTTCCTGTTCTTTGCTGACAGGAGTGGTACCCAGCATGGGCTTCTGCTGCTGTAGCCCATCTGCTTCAGGGTTCAGCATGTTGTGGATTCAGAGATGCTCTCCTAACTTGGATGTAAGAGTGGTTTTTTTTTTTGAGTTACTGTTGCCTACCTATCAGCTTGAAGCAGTCTGGCCATTCTCCTCAGACCTCTGGTAACATCCAGGCATTTTTGCCAAGAGAACTGCTGTTCACTGAATTTTTTTTCTCTCTTTTTCAGACCATTCTCTGTAAACCCTAGAGATGGCTATGTGGGAAATCCTAGTAGTTCCCAGCAGTTTCTAAAATACTCAGACCAGCCCAACAGCACCAGAAACCATGCCATGTTCAAATTCACTTAAGTCTTCCTCATTCTGATGCTCAGTTTGAACTTCAGCAGGTCATCTTGACAATGTCTAGATGCCTAAATGCACTGTGTTGCTGCCATGTGATTGGCTGATTAGACATTTGTGTACCATCAGAAAACTGCTTGTAATATTTTCCATCAACACTTTAGGAAAACTGACATTAATTACTCATTGAAACATTGTGTTGTTTCATTAATATTATATTACACAGCTACTGAAATTTAAATCAAGATGCTGGCTTCACCAATTGGAGATCTGCTGTGCACGATAGGCTGTGACATTTGAAATGCAATAGGGGCTGAATTTGAAGAATGGGAACCCCTTTGCTTAAAGGATACTGGGGGATCGGAACCTCTTATGAAAATTCTACAGTTGACAAGTGCTGTGAAATAGAAACTGGGCACTGTGTTGTTCGGAGGTTTTGTCACAGATTATAGGCAGATGTCAATTTTTGATTGAGATGGATTGTCTCCTGTCCTCCAGATGAAGAACCAGAGGAAGATATGTCTGTGGAGCAGCTTAAGGAGAAGGCTACAGGCGGTGATGCCAGAGCTCAGACCCGTGTAAGTGGAAGCACATGCACAGACAGGCTCTTGGCATTGTTTTCAGTCCTGCAGGCTGACCCAGTCTGGTTGTGAGCATGTGCCTATTTTGGGCCACTTGAAAGATGATCCCATGATTTCAGTGTAACATACCAATACACTGTCTTATATACAAATCACTAAGAAGACTTTTACAGTGTATGTATGGCATGTACTGCAACTGTATAAATATCTCTGCTCCTTATTGTCTGACAGCACAGATAGATTGAAGGCTAGGCTAGAGGTGAAGATGTTACATTTAAGACCCACTAAGTCTGAAGGGTAAATTCCCAAATTTTAGATGTCATGTGTTTGTACTTGTGTTTGTACATACCCATTATTTAAATAAGGACTGTGTGTATAAAAGAACATGCAAATCTGAGACCCCATCAGTACAGCAGCTGGATACAATATAAAATACTGAGAAGAATTGGTAGGAAGCTGTGTGTTATGTATCCCAACAGACAAGCTGCAAATTGCAACAGTCATGATAATCTTATTTATTAATATTTTTCCACTCTAGCAATTAAAATACTTTTATGATGGTATTTGCTTATTGCTTGTTTGATAGACACAGTAATATACTAATGCAGAAGCATTAAAAATGAAGACATGTCTCATTCCATACAAATAGGCACATTTAATAATAACTGTGTGAGAGGGAAGTTTATGAAATGACAGTTAATATTAGAAAGCAGTCACTTGATATGCCACAGGGGCCATTGCTGCCCCTGTTAGTTAGACATGATGCATGCCCTAACGGCTACAGAAGCAGGGAATTATAGGTTCTGTGGTCATGTGTTCTTAGTACATTATAGGAATTTCACTATGAACTGTTTTGATTGAAACTACCAAACAAGTGCAATAATCCTTGAGGATTATTTAAAATAACAAGGAAGTTTCTGGCAGTTCTTTGTGATTTAAATTTTTGTGTCTCAGTGCCTGTGAATGTTGTGGCTGGAGGTGTGACTTTTTTCATCTGTCTGTCCCATTTTTCAGAATGCACAATTTTAGGAATACCCTGCGGGAATTTCTTAAGCTTTGGAACGAACTTTCACTTGATCTCAACAATGAAATGGTTGCAATTTGCTAGTTAAGATTCAAATATCAGTGTGACCTCACAGAACCTGTTTTTGGCAATAACTCAGTAATTAATATACCAGTTATGACCTTAACACTTCACGCAGATTTCTAATGGGATCAAATTAATATGTGATTCTAATTCTATCCAAAATGCAAAGGGAGGTCAGCTTCACTATGATATAATGTTTTATAATAAGACCTTTTCGAGCATTATTCAATGCCATATCTCAGAAACTAAGGAAGAGATGGGACCCTATTTCCCTTTTTATCAGATACTAAATTGGTGACACTAATCTTTGGTGGCCACCTTGAAGGTGTGGTGAGAGATCCTCTTTGCTGCCTTGTGTGATTTATCCACATTTTAGAATTTCTAATTTATTTGCAGCAACATCTGCATTTGAAGCCTACTGTCTGTTATTTCAGAATCAGCATTTATTAAATCCAACAATCAAAATGTGATTGAAGTGCAGACTTTGAGCTTTAATTTAAGAGGTTTTACAACAGTAATGTCAACTTTTTAGGAATTACAGTCATTTTATATATATTCCCTCATTTTCAGGGGCTCAAAAGTAATTAGACAAACTAATGTAAATTTAAATATAAAGATTGAAAACCCTTTGCAGTCAGTGACTGCCAAGAGTCTAGAACCCATGGACATCACCAAATGCTGTCTTCTCACTTGAGGAGGAAATACAGCCAGGCCTTTACTTGTTCGTGGGTCTCTCTGCATTCAGTTTTGCAGTTTTTCTTTGCCTTGAGAAACTCTCGGGTTGCTTTTGCAGTATGCTTTGGGTCATTATCCATTTACACTGTGAAGCTCTGTCTGATCAATTTTGCAGCATTTGGTTGAATCTGAGCAGATAGTACAGGCCTGTACACTTCAGAATTCATCCTGCTGCTTCTATCAGCAGTCAATAAACACTGGTGACCCAGTTCCACTGACAGACGTGCGTGCATAACCATGCCACAACGTTGCCTCCATCACAGTTGACAGATAAATGCTTCAAATCATGACCTGTTTCTCTCTTTCCCCATACTTTTCTCTTCCCATCATTGTGATACAAGTTCATCTTGATTTCATCTGTCCAGAGATTTTTTTTTTTTTCAGAACTGTGCAGGCTCTTTAAGATGTTTTCTGGCAAAGTCTAATCTAACCTTCTTCTTCTTGAGTGTAACCAGTGCTTTGCACCTTTTTGTAAACACTGTATTTCCATTCATGAAGGCATCTCTCGATTATAGACCCTGGTAATGATACACCTCCTTGAGAGTGTTTTTATTCATTTCTTTTTTGGTAAATAAGGAAAGACTTATGCAGTCATCCACTTTAGTTGTCTTCTATGGTCTTCCAGGCCTTTTGATGTTGCTGAGCTGACCAGCACGTTCCTTCTTTTTAAGAATGTAGCAGATTGCTGATTTGGTCATTGAAAAGCTTTTGCTGTTCATTTTGTTTTTCAGTGATGGCTTCCTTCATTTGCGTCAACATCTCTTTAAAATTACACTGACAAGCTATAAAATGCAAATTAAACACTTCAAATCAACTTAAGATATTGCATCTGCTTCATTTCTCATGCACTAACAAGGGAACAGGCCTCACCTGGCCATGAAATTGAGTTAAAGCTGAAAGTCTACACTTTAATCACATATAGATTGCTCGATTTCATGCTTGAATCCACTCTGGTGGCGTACAGAGGCAAAACTCTGAATATTGTTTCCTCGCCCTACAGATGATGGTCCTAACTGTATAGCAGTACGAGATCAATACAGCTTAGCAATGTAAAGTCAAATTATTTTTTTATATATCCCTGAATCAATAATAATTATAATAATAATGATAATGATAATAATAATAATAATAATAATAATAATAATAATAATAATAATAATAATAATAATAATAATAATAATAATAATAATAATAATAATAAAGGCCTGAATGGGCTTCACAATTAGTACAGTAAACAAAAGCCACTAAGGTGAAGACCACCTTCCATTCATGGGCATGATGGAAATCATATATGTAAATTGAAATTTGATGGGTGGGGTCATCTGTGAAGCATTGTATTCTAGTTCAATGCTGTGACCATCTCGATCAAAACTGAATTGCACTGAGCTGGAGCCAGAAACCTCTAGTTTTACCAGCTGCCAATTACTTTACCCTGGAAGCAGTAGGAAGACTATCCCAGGGAGAAAGGCAGTTGGTTAAACTAAAACTGCTTAGAAAAAGGAGTTCAAATGACAAATTGAGGTGATTCTTCCTCATGTTGAGAATGAAAACAGCTATAATATATCTATAATATTATTGTTGCTGTGTGAGCACTGAATAATGCCTGTCTCTTACATGCCCTATATGCAAAAGTGAAGTGTGTGGTGTTACCTAACTGATGAAACCATTACCTGGGCTTCACAAGGGGGTTTAATAGAGAATGTTAATCTAAAATAATAAACAGAAGTAATTTCTTCTCTTCTGTGGCCCAAAATTGTTTACAGTCTTTTTAGTTTACCACACAAGAAATTGAAAAAACAAAAAACAAAAACCTAAATCACTTACTTGAATCACAATGAAAATATGAATCTAGTGGATCTACCAAAAAAAAAAAAAAAATACTACTATAAAATTACTTAAACTATTATTTTTATTACATGTAGCTCATTCCTCCCCAGCACTACTTATAATGTTAATACACAACCACGAGGTAATTATATGGTTTAATTCAATCATCAGTTTAATAATGTGAAGATTTTTTATGCAAGTTTGAAATTATTTCACAAACTAGTTTCCTCACACCTGTGTCCTTGCATGCAGTACATTAAGTAAAATAATGTGAAATCATCTACCCCCTTTTACCTCTCCACTGTGTTTCAGCTGGGTCAGCACTACTTGAGTCTTGCTGAAGAAAAGGATAATGAATTAAATAATCGTCTGGCTGTTAACTGGCTTATTAAAGCAGCAAAACAGGGAAGAAAGGGTGCAGCGAAAACACTGCAGCGCTGTTGGATCCAGAAGAAAGGTTAATTTAACAGAAGTATCCCATGTGTAAGTGTTTTTACACTATGCTCCATAACTGTCTTTCATCTTCTACTAGGAATCACTCCAGAGAATGAGGCTGACGTGCGCAGGCTGTCAACAGAGAGTAAGTTTGAGCTGGCAGTACGCAAAGCAGCCATGATGATGTACTGGAAGCTAAACCCAGACAGGAAGAAGAAGGTGGCTGTAGCTGAGATACTGGAAAATGTCAGTCAGGTGAATGCAGTTCCAGGTAGGAGAGACACGCACAGCCACTGATATCTGGATGAGTTCACCATTAATAAGCATTAAGTATTTTTTGTATGGTGAAAATAATGCTGCATGATGTACTACTGGCTACCAAGAATGCTTTAGTATGCTGTTATACAATAGCTCCCACTACTGCAGGAAATATTATATATCCCTCTGTGTGATCTCACTATTTGCAGCTGTCACAGTGAATAGTTTTACATTACCAGCTTTCATCCAGCTCACTGCTGCTGTGGTCGTTTCTCACCAACAGGTGGCACTGCAAGCAGGGTTCCTGGGCCAACTTCGAACCAAGCCCAGAGAGTCTTGGAGAGCATGGTCAGCAATGAATGTAGGTATCCAGAGAGAGAGAGAGAGAGCGTGCGTGCGTGTGTGTGTGTGTGTGTGTGTATTGTATACTAATGCATAATTGCTTTATATCTCTTAGCCAGTCAGATGGTAGACCTGGATGAGTTCGTTGAGATGACTAAAAATTATGCACAGGGTATTGCCCCTGCTGCTCCCAAAAATGGCAGCCAGGTCTCAGCCAAAACTGAAAGCCCCGCATCTCATGATGGTCCCAGGGAGGTAAAAAGACCCGCTTGACAAAAAGAGAAATAAACTGTGATATGAACATAGTCGGTTTATTTTCAGATTTGCAGTCATTTAACATAGCACTTAAGTGTGCCTGTGAATTTGTTTCTGTGTGCGAATGTTTTAAAGCACAAGGCTGAGCTGGTCCCAGCAGGATGCAAGAAGTCAAGCAAGAGTTCTTGGGGCTTTGGCCGAAGTGGGATGATGCTGCATACCAGTGAGACCGGAGCCATTAAAAGGGCCATGGACATGAAGTCACGCTTAATAGTATCAGATCCCACATTGTGCTTTCACATAAATATTGAATCTGATGAATTTTATTTGATTATTTTAATATTTTTTTTAATATGTTGATATTCTCCGGTAATCTTAATATCTGTCTCTCTCAGATGCTGCAGTACCCATTGCATGCAGTTGTTGAGATGAAGGAGCACCTTGTTGATTGGGCATCACGGGCCGGCGTCCAGTGGCTGAGCACGATCATTCCAACACAGCACGTCAACGCTCTGATTTTCTTCTTCATCATCAGCAACTTGACAGTTGACTTGTTTGCTTTTGTTATCCCGCTGCTCGTCTTTTACCTCTCCTTCATCTCCATGATCATCTGCACGCTGCGTATTTTCCAGAGCAGCAAGGTGAGCATTTCCTTTCCTTTCTTTTTAATGCTAACTAAAAGTCCAGTGTGCCAGCTCAAATTTAGGTTTAAAAACATGATTTCAGTTTGTTATCTGCCTACTAAAGAATAATATAATTTTTAGTTTTGAACACATTTTTAAAAGATTTCTAAAATATTTTTGTTTTTCTGTTTTTATAACAGGTGGTCTAATTTGTTAAGCACTGTATGTTTTGGGCTTTTTACATAAACTATACTGTGCATAATTCTCTGGTAGCTTTGACTCTTTTTGTAGTGAAAAGGTTTGGTCACATAGTTTCTGTCCTCACTAAAATATGATATATTTTAAAATACAAAAATTCAGGCCAGTTGTTACAGTGAGCATATGAAAAAGTAGAATATTTCAAAATAGGAATGTGACTTTTTTTAAAATGAAAAATCTGTCAGTAGCTTCCACCTTGTAATTCAAAAAATATTCGTAGTGTAAAGGTAAAATTTGCCTTCATTAAACAGACTAAACTTACCATACAAAAAACCCCAGCTATTATTATTTCAGATTTGTTTGAGAGTTGGCTTTATGCTAGATATTCTGCATTTAAACATTGTTTTCCAAAAAAAAAAGAAAAGAATCTAAGCTATTTTTATTTCTCTGGAGTTATTTTCCTCCTTTCACTCATAAACCTGTCCTTCTTTTTCCAGACCTGGGAGAACTTTAGTGCCCTGACATCTCTGCTGACACGTTTTGAACCTGGTCTTGACGTGGAGCAAGCAGAGACAAACTTTGGCTGGAACAACCTTGAACCGTACCTCTATTTTATCCTCTCCGTCTTCTTTGTAATTTTCTCCTTCCCTGTAGCGGACAAGAATTGGATCCCCTGTTCTGAGCTCTCGACTGTGGCCATCTTCTTTACTGTTGTCAGCTACCACAGCCTCAGCCCAAAGGCTGCAGAATATGCACGCCAGGCAATGGTTATAGAGGTCAATTAACTGAGTGACTAAATGATCAGAATTGCAGTTTTGCATGTTGCATCTATTGCTAACATTATTATTGTTGCAACTTCAGTCCTTATGAAAGGATTTGTAATTTCTAGGAAGCCACTGGTTTTCCTTTTGTACAATTGATATAAAGATAGCACCAAAATAACATTGATAATGCAGAAAAAACGTGTTTGGGAATACTGGGAAAACTCAGATTTGGGAGTTGAAGTTTCTTTTACTTTTTACCACAGGAAGTTGACATTTTCAAGTACTACCCTTTTCATTAGCCTGCTACTGACAACATTCTTTCATTCAAGCATAGCCCAGTCCTCGATTTTATGGGCTAAAACATACAATGTCATTGTGCAGCATTTGAACAAATACAGACACAAATATAGTGGAGTATTTTTTTTTTCCTATTTAAAAAAATCAGCATATTTCTTGATTAGAAAATAACACAGCCTTCTCAAAGTTAATCAAAAAATGTCCTTGCGTTTGTTTTAATCCAGATGGCATCATCTTTGTGTTGCCTGACGCAGTTCTTGCCAGAGAACCTGACGGTGCTTCGTTTACTGGGACACACCTTCACAACTCTGCCACTGGGGAGTCTGTGGTGCTGAAGCTCAGTCTCCCGTGCTTGCTTTATGTTTACCTGTTCTGTCTATTCTTCAGGTAAGCATAATTTTGGCATATTGGAATACTGATCACTTATATCAGAAGAATTCTCAAATTGGTTGTACTCCTGTCTTCTTTGTTGATTTATTCTACACTAAAATGACAGTTTGGACCCTTGTGATCTATGAGGAGCTTAAAATAATCCTAGAACTTTGTTCCCCCTCCCTTCTCTTTCTCTTCCTTTAGCATGGCAAGGATGCGTGGTTTCCGGGGGACTTACTGCTTCCTGGTTCCATATCTTGTGTGCTTCATGTGGTGTGAATTCTCAGTGGTCCTCCTCCAGAATTCCTCTGCTGTGGGTCTAATCCGCACTTGTGTAGCTTACTTCCTCTTCCTGTTTGCACTGCCCATTCTGGCATTTGGTCTTGCCACCATGCTCTTCATCCAAGTGTTTAAGTGGTTCCTTGAGCTGGAACTGACAAAGATGATTGTGACCTTGGTAATATGTGCAATCCCTGTCACTCTTCGGCTGTGGACACGGTTCAGCATGTCCATTCTGAATGTCTTTCGCTCACTCACACATCGGGGCCCAGTCAGACTCATCTTACTCTGCATCTCCATGGTTCTGCTGTTCTTCTCAGTCTATGTGTACCATGCAGAAGGTGAGAAGGTGTACAACTCCACTCTTACTTGGAGTCAGTACAGCCGGGTCTGTGGGCCCCCTGCTTGGGAAACCAAAGGCATAGCCCAGACACAAATCTTCTGCAGCCACCTGCACGGTCACAGAGTCACCTGGGCCGGGCGTTTCAAGCATGTCCGTGTGGCCGAAACAGAGAATGGGGCACAGTCTGTTATCAACATGTTGCCGGTGTTCATGGGAGAATGGCTGCGCTGCTTGTATGGTGAGACCTATCCCAAATGTGAGCCAAAGAATGCTACAGTTGCAAATCTAACAGCTGCAGATTTGACAGGCAGTTCTGTGACTGTTTCACTGCCAGTGCTCCTTCAAATGCAAGAAGAGGAAGAATTGTGTCAGATCAAGGCTCTGGCTAAACATACCTGCCATGTCAAGCGCTTCGACAGCTACCGCTTTGAAGTGACCGTGGGAATTAAACAGGATGGAAGTGCAGAGAGAGAGGACCCGGCCAGGGATATAATCCTAATGGCCAGTCATGAGTTCAGACAGGTTCTTCTAAATCTGACCCCTGGTAATAATGTGGAGTTTAGCACCAAACTGGAGGGACGTCTAGGAGCCAGAGCTCCAGCCTTTGAGTTGAGAGCTATCCACTGTCTGGACTGTCCTTCTTCACTGCTGACTGGAGGCAGGCAGGTGAAGATAGAAAGAAACTGGAGACGTACCACAATGAAAGCTCTGAAGTTTGCATTTGACTTTTTCTTTTCTCCATTTTTGTCAGCAAACATTACCTAATAAGTAAAAAACAGACACAGAAGAAATAAATTATTTGAATCTCTTCAGGACATCAGCTTGTTTCTTATGATATTAGATTTAAAGTATTCATGCAGCTAATAGTATTTTTTACAAATTGGATAGATCTATTAAGTTTGTGTACAAACAGTTCTTCCTGTCAGTGCATCAATTTATGCAGAACTTACTTTCATTTCATATACAGCAGTTTAAAATGGTCAGATAAGAACTGGATGATTGCCTGTAATTTGATGGTGCCCAACTATATGCAATAAGGCTACTTCTGGGTGCTGATCACCCTTGAATACCTAGAAAACTGCACATTTGTTAAAAATATAATAATAGGCTCATAATAGTGCCTGAGTGGGTTTTATATTTGCCTTTATACCTAGGAATTTAAAGTATGGCTAAAATGTTTGCATTTATATTACCTTTATATTTGTATGTTTTACATCAGTTTTCAAATGCATGTTTACTTATTTTTACTTATTTTTAAAGGGATATATATATGCTCTGTCAGCCAACACTTTAATGATCTGTTGTCTTCAGACTTTCTGGTCTTATTTTTAGTTTTAGGATCTGATGTTTCTGTTCATCAAGGTAAAATACATATACAGTGATTTTTGGAAAGCCAGCATAAAACCTTGATCCAGTTTTATTGGTCTGCAGTAAACTCACAGACATCTAGATACCAAATGCATCAAACATGGTGTTTTACATTATGAGCAAATATCTGCACTTTGGTCTTTGGTCTGTCCAAAGGACATTGTTCCAGATGTCTTGTGGTTTGTTCAGATGCAGTTTACAAACCTAAACCATGCTGCCATGTTCTATCTAGCGAGAAGAGGCTTCGTCTTGGAAACCCTTCTAAACAACCATAGTTGTGCAGTCTTTTTCTGACTGTACTGTCATGAAATTTAGCGTTTAGCACACTAACTGAGCCCTGTAGAGCGTTTTTCTTTTGCAGTTTCTCAGAGCATTGCATGATCTGCCCTGAGAGTGAATTTGCTGGGATGTTCACTCCTGGGAAAATTGTGGCATTGTGTGAGCACACACCTGAGCGCTCCAGCCGCGCAAAATGCCGGAACGCCTGCTTTTATATAGGTGCTCACACTGGCCGATGATCAGCTGATCAAATGTATTTGATTAACAAACCTGGCTGCACTTACGGAAGCTATAAGGGTGTTCTTAGATTTTCATAGGACTACATAGAGTCCTGTGAAAACTTGATCATGTCACTGTATATGTGTCGCAAGACTTCCCTTTATTTTGATATTTCTTACCTGTATGCCAACGAGATATGTATTTAAGACACATCATGTTCATTCCATAAAAACTGTGTATCACAAGTTGGAATATTTAAAATGAGATGTTTCGCTGTGTTGTACACAACGCTGGTTTTTAGTTTAGAGACATTTTTGTTGAATGCCAGCTTTTACAGCCAAGATCCTTCATCTAAATTTTGCAGTTTTGAATTTCAGCAGATAAAGAGAGACAGTAAAGAAAAATATTCTACACATAATTAAAATAATCCCTGTGACAGACTGGCGACCTGTCTGGGGTGTACCCCACCTCTCACCATATGACTTCTGAGATAGGCCCCAGCACCCCTGAATTGGATAAGCATAAGAAAATGGATGGATGGATGGATGGATGGGTGGATGAACAGTAATTATTTAAAGACTTTTGAAAATTGTAATGTAAGAAAGATTAAAATGGGGTTGTTTTTCCTACATATGTTGTTTTCACAAGACGGAGACACAGTGGTTGTGTATGAAAAGCTTTACACTTGAATGCTTTTAATCTCAATAACCTCAATTCTCCTGTGAATTATAATTGCTGATGTTGAGCCTTTTTACTGTAAATGTGAGTGCCTTTTTCCAGTGATGGAGTTAAATGGGATGTCTATTAAAGTGCTTGAATTTGAAAAAAAATTCCCTTGTGAAAGGTTTTATTCAGATTAATTTAATGTTTTTGTGCAATGAGACAATAAGGGGAGCCTATTAAATGAAGACACAGACATAAAAAAAAGATCCAACACATTTTTGTTAGATTTCCTGTTATTTTATTAATGCACATTCCTTTCATTCACCTCATTTGAGTTATGTTTTTGTACTGTTAGATTTGTCTTTTTTTAAAAGTATGATAGATATACACACTAGTAGCATCGAGTAATGGCGACATGCTGCTGCTGCTGTGCTCCCGAACACAAATTGTCTCACTGGTTGTATGTGTTGGTGGTTATGATGCGATTACAACTGACTTGTTCTAAACTACGTTTCGCCACTGCAGGGATGGAACCTCGGTGCTTCAGAAGGCCTTTCACTATGTAAACCGTTTTCTTGTGGGGTTGTCATTGTCATGGATTTTGCTGTGTTGCACGTGTTTAGATCAGTGCAAAATTGTGTCTGCAGATGACAACACTAGCTGGTAGTGAAGACAAAAATATTTATGCCTATAAGAAAACCCTCTTAGCCATCGGCAGTTAGCACAGATGTCTGTGAACAGCAACTTGGGAAACCAAATGAGGTGCGAGGGAGAGGGGAGGAAGCAGATGTGACAATTATTTCTTTACACAGTGGATTAATGCAGATCCTTCAGATTTGGAAAATGTGCAAAGGGGACTTGATATTCTCGACCTTTGCACTGATTATGTTACTCCACCCACTACAGTACACATTTAGACCACTTACAATAATCCCATCAGGGCCAAGGTCACTTGAAAATAAAGTACTTGACTGTAAACAAATAAATCTCACGCGATTCATGTCAACACAGACATCACTTTACTGTACTGCTGTACATCCCAGGCTTTCAGAGTCACACCCCAGAGTAGCATGTGGCGCTGTGAGGTATACAGTATAATGACATTAAGATCCTGTGATAGTATGAACTTCACATGACATAATTGCTGTGATGAGATATTGCACTGATGATAACCTCTAACCTCCAAACACACTGGACACAACTCTCATTTCAGGGGTCTCATTAACAAACAATGTGCTTAGAATGCAACTTTG
The DNA here is from genome assembly GCA_024447675.2 of Pterophyllum scalare. Classification (NCBI taxonomy): domain Eukaryota; kingdom Metazoa; phylum Chordata; class Actinopteri; order Cichliformes; family Cichlidae; genus Pterophyllum; species Pterophyllum scalare. The sequence continues at coordinate 25,769 of JAMQGT020001825.1, forward strand.
TCCTGATTGTAAGATTCCCCCCCATCAATATGCACTCTGTCCCCTTCAACTACTATGCTTTACCATGTAAGCATGTAGATTTTTTTTTTTTTTTACATTAGATTACCATGATACAGCAATCAAAACACAATACTGGTTTAATATACACAACCAAACAATAGGTGTTTTATTGTGCATAATTTACCCCATCTTCTCTACAGCCGGCAACAACTACCTACATACTGCTACGAGAAAATAGCTGATAAAGTGTGATTCCACAAACCCTTCTGTAAATGAGATCTCACACTGATTTACAGTGTACTCCACAAAATGCATTTCTTTTAGCTCTCTGGAACTGAAAATTAGTACTGCCTTTAAAAAAAAAACAATATTTACAGCAAACAGTAAAAAGAGTGTATACATTTTTTCGTTACCTGTAGAAGAGCTCATGTATTAAAGCAGGAATGCTGCTGAACTGTGTTTTGTTAGTGCTATTATTGCAACGTGAACAGGGAAAAGATTACGGGACAGTTAATCGTGCGATCTCCAGGAGCACTGCTCTAAAGGAGAGGTTCAATTGCTGTTGTCACTGGACAGAGAAGAAAAAAAAGTTTTAGGAGACTGTTGTGAAGAGCTATACAATAACACCGTCTGATAAAGTCATCCAGTCATTTTATGATCTGTATATTCTGTAGCATTTAGACATTACTTCTCAGTAGCTAGCTAGCACATAGCTTCCATTTTTTGTGTGAAAGATAACCAGAACATTAATGGAAGATGCAACATGTTGTGTGAGCAACAGCACTGAATCACTGCAGATCAAGAGGTGTCCCTGCACCTCATTTACTAGACAAACATCTTCAAAAAGTGGAAGTAGAATGCAGCAAAAAAAAAAAAAAAACCCAAAAAAGTCCCGATGGGTACTAGCGATCAGTTCAGTGATTGATTAAACACCTTCCTTGGTGATCAAATAAAATGAACCGAATAAGGAGTCTTGTCATTTTATGATTATTCCAATTATGTACAGATGCTGCATCGTCAAACAGCTTGAGTTTAATTTAATCTTCTGATATAGGCTTTCCACTCGCCACGCCTTCCATAAAACATCCAAATATATTCCAGCCACTCTTTGCATTTCTGACACCTTCTAAAAAGCCCTGTGTCTACCTCTGTGGATATTTCCATTCTTGTCACTGCACCTGTGTTTCTGGGTTGACACGATCCTGGAAGATGTACAGATTGTTGGTGGCTGCTATGGCAATTATATTTTCAGACGGGTGCCAAGCCATGTGCAAGATTTTTTTGGTGAAGTCAAGGCTATCGACGCCCACATCGCCCCTGCGACGTTTACCGCCGGTATACACGCGGCGAGTTCGCAGGACAGCTCGAGGCTTGCTGCTCTCTCGCCACGCCTCCAGGGTTACGCCTCGTCCCGTCTCCCTGTCGAACATCCGGAAGAAGCTGTTGTACGCCCCTGTCATAATCACACTGGATAGTGGAGGAAAAGGAGAGGAGAAAGAGAGTGAAGGGAGAGAGAAAGGAGTGATGTTCATGGTAGAGTGAGGAGGAGGGAAAGAGGGGGGGGGAGCAAACTGAATGCACGAGGATTGATTTGATGTCTGCAAAGCTTGCCTCTGGGATTGATTTAAATGTCGCATAAAGGAAGAGGCAGGGCATTTAGGAAATCACTTTAAGCAGAAACACACTGACACAACAGTCTGTTGTTGCTTTCAAATCGACTTAAACTATACTGTGTCTGTCCCAAATCTGCCTCTTACCTGTCTGAGCTGTTCCAAACACACTCAAACTTGTCAAAGATGCAGTCATTTTCGTAGAGGGAACACAGCTTACTCCTTAGGTATTCATGGACCTGGGGATGATGCAAACAGTCGGCGTAAGTTCCTGGGTAGATTTAGGATTATCCTGTTCAGGATGCTCACATTTTGGCATTTTTATATCCTTTCTTGTACTCTCCTCTCGAGTATAATACACTGGCAACAAAATCTAAAAATAAAAGCCTTCCACATTTTCTTAGGGATCGAGCTGATGCCCCTGAAAGGGCACAACAAACATCATATGTTTAAAAACAAATAATCAACAAAATTAATAACTAGCAGTTTTAGAACTAAAATGATCATATTTCAACAATTTCCAGATAGATATGACTAAATGCGAGAGAAAGCTGAAAAGAGGTCCTACCCTACCTGATACGTCTCTACTGGGCCTTTATCCATATTAATGTCCCACACCTTAGCGGTGAGGTAGTCTCTGGTCAGCAGGTAACGTCCGCTATGGCTGAACTTAACATCCGACACAGAGGAAATAATCTCTGAGAAGAAGGAGCGATTCCCTGGATCCTCAGGCTCCTCAAAAACTGATCAGACACAAATATAATTGCATTGCTTATGTGAGACTGAAATTCCTTATGCACACTTCTCAATAAACTTTGTTATCTTTACGACATCCTCACGTTTGGTATGTTTGTCGCAGAGAGCTGAGGCTCTCATGTCACAGAGGCGCAGCGTTCCCTTGCTGCTGCTGTACACAAACAAGTGGCAGTGCTGAGGGTGGAACTCTGCTGCCGTTATCACCTCCGTCAGATCCTCCATGTTTGCTGGTTTGATGTCTACAATATCTGAGAAGAAGGCTCATCAAGGAGCAAACAGCGAAGACATTAAACACCACATAAATTGAGTGGCGAGTGGGGTTTCTGCCACAGCCACACAAAATATGATTGTAGTCATGTTTTGTCACAGTGAAGCAGCGCAGGGGACCAAATCACTTACATGCATTCATGCAGTCTTTTCACTTTCCAATGATCTACACGCTCACACCTACTGTAAGTTCATGAAGACATCTCTAAAAAAAAAAAATGCACCCCATCCCCATCCCCAATATGCATGCACACGCTGTTCCTCTCTGTTCTATTTGTGGCAGTCCTGTGTGGCTCAGAAGAAAGTGTACTGCTGTGTGAATTATTTAAACTCGTCTTCCATAGATGCCTCTATGATTTTCTAGGTCAGCTTCCATTTGAATGGGGAAATCACAACATGCAGCCAGTCCCACATGCTACCACCTGCATTGAATACACATTCAGGGGCAGTGCACAGCACTCAAATAAAAAACAAATCAAATCGCAGTCATTTTGGTTTTCTTACCCTCTGGTCATTTATGCCGTTCATTCATCTAGGTTATTATAATGTGAGTTGCCCAGTTTTAGTAATGATTGCTTTGAAACTAAAAAACAACCCACCAAAAAAAACCCCACAGACCTTAAGGATACTGAAACTGCGGTCTGTGATGCCCAGGTGCCACATGTTGATGCGGAGGTCATCGGCAGACAGGTAGGTTTCACCATCGCTGTTGACTGAAATGGAGTTGACATGGTAGGTGTGTCCATTAGAAAATACCCGTCTGGGACGAGACCTCCACCATTAGATCTGTAGGTTTCAGCACTGGCACCTTCAGATGGTGAAAGGTAAAAGATTGAAGAAGAAAAGTAGGAAGAGATAAGAAGAGAAGGGGTGAATCATAGGACACAAAGAAAGACAACAATAAGGACAAAATTGGAGGACAGTAGAGTCAGGGATGGGAGCAAAGGCATTAAAGATGGACACTTTTGATGATTGAATGTCAGCCTGATACATACTTGACTGAACAAAATAAAAGCGTCCATGTGCAGCTGTGTGTGTCCGTGTACCTGTAGAGAGGTGATGGTAGAGATGTCCTTGAGCCGTCCCTCCTCATCTTTCAGGTTGTATCCCTCTGGTCTCTTGTCTCTCTCGCTCACCTTCCATAGTTTAACGGTCTTATCTGTGGCAGGCATTATAATTTAGACATAAGAGAGCGACGTTTTCAGAGAAAAGCGCTGAGTACAAAAATCACACTTACAGTTCATTTTAAAAAATAGTACTTTTTTTGCACCTAATGCAGACAGATTTTTTTTTCTAAAATAGCTACACATTACTTAAAATATAATCACAGTCTCACAAATTTAGGAGCAATCAGGTATAGTTAAAGCACAGATTATATGATTTGGAAACTGGAGGTAGTCTGATACCAAAGTGTGTAAGTGATACCATGGTCAAATGTGTCATATCAAGAAAAATGGTAAAGTCTGATGACAAAAACTATATACCGTACTTCATTTTAGCACAATCAAAAATCATTATGATCTGCAGACGGAGACTGAGGTGTCACTGATTTCTCACCATTGGTGGAAAGGAGGAAATGTGCTGCATTCTGCTGTGGCAGCCATCGGATCTTGTTAATTTTTTCTTCTATCTCCACACTCTTCAGGTAGTCAAAGTCAGGCTCGTGGCTCTGAAACGTGCTGTAGACGTTGTATTCCCCAGAGTCCCCTACCTCGCCCACCTCCTCTGACTCCCCTTTAGACTGCCCAGGGCAGACAGTGAGGAAAGCACAGCTTTTCAGCATGCATTTACAGTATGTGTACAAAGGCATAAAAAAGTGTGTGTAATAACGATACAGTAAGTGTCTGTTGCAGCTATGCTGGGTACAGAAAGTGGTGATTTCTGCATTGTAAACTGACCTCAGTCTCTCTCTGAAAGATGACCACTCGGCCACCTTTGTCCCCCGTGGCCAGCAGGTCCCCTGTCTGGTTGAACTCCACTGTAGAGATGACATCAGCTGGGAGGAAGACAGGAAGATGGGAGGCAATTAAACGAGAGTAAAGAAAGAAGGAGAGAAAGCCAACGCAATGCCCAAGTAGAAAAGATGTTAGGAAAGCATGGAGGAAAAAAGGGCAGATGATAAAGTGACCATAACAATGCAGACAGGGTTGGCAACAAAAAAAAGAAGATAAAACTACATATTATTTCTGCTACTCCAAACCATAAATCAAACATTTATGTATTCTGGGAGAATATGATGTCTAAAGAAAATTTAAAATGATAAAGTGCCTGTTACTGAGTCAGGCATGGAGTGATCAGTGTCATCATCCATTCCTTCTATTGAGCAGTGCAGGAATAATGCACCCATGAAGCTGAAATTAATCTGTTCAATTATACCAGTATGTTATCTGACACCACAGAGGCAGCAGTGATACTTCGTCTGTTCTACCTTCAGTGACGTAGTCTCGCAGGAAGGTGTGGTTGATTTTGGGGCTCTCAGCGTCCTCGCCCATCTGAAGCTGAGGGAGGGTGACCCGCCAGCGCGCCCGTCCTGAGGGGAAGGGTCCAATCCGTAATGTCTCTCCCCACCCAGGCTCCGCCCATGCTGGTAGGGCCTAACGGAGCGGCCTGGAAAAAGGCATCCTGGGAAACCAGCCGGCAGGAAGAAGAAAAGGCATGACGAAGAGATGGAGACGGAAATGCAGGGGGAGGAGAGAGAGGGTTTTGAAGAAAGAGGAATGGGAGAGAGAGGAAATTAAAATGCAGGAAGATAGATGAGAGACAGGTGGATGGAGAGGCTGGTGATGAAGATAGCTTTGGAAAGGAAAGAGAGGAGGGTTGTCATTAGGTAGGCTGACAATATGTGCACACAGCATGGCAAATGGTGTGACCTTAGTTAGACATTCAATGCATTCATTAGCAAAGACACGTGTGTAGACGAACGAGGCCTAGTGGGTGCTGAATCAAATCACAGTGAAGGAAAAGCAACAAACAACTAGAGCAGAGAAACACAGAATATGAATCCATGTGGATAAGCCCAGATATAAGTACACAATGAACATAGCACGAGGATGAAAATATCTACTGCAACACTGACCTCATGTAGCCCTATCACTGATAGTAATATTCCCAGGGTGTGGTAGTCCTCTCTGACTACTTGCCAGATTCCTCCTCTCACATGCACACACACTTCTCAAATAGATAGTCCTTGACAGAGATCAGAGGAGAATGCGATGTCTTGCCCGTGCTGCAATAAGGAGAGAGACAGGCCTCAGCACACCTACCAGTCTGCCTGCTGCTGTCGCTGCTGCTATTCCTGCTGCTGGTGTGTTAATGGACCTCTACTGCAGTGTACTCAAACAGGCCTGCTTGTCCGTCCAAGTGGGAGGAGAAGGGACAGAGAAGAGAGAGCAAGGGTGGTAGTGAGAGGAGGAGAGGCAAAGGAGGAGAAAAAAGAGAAAGAGAGGGATAACAAGGAGGATGGAGGTCCGTTGCCTGCTGATGCTGTGGATCTGTGCAGCATCCAATGTGTCATGGCAGCCTCCTCTTGGAGCAGCCAATCACCGTACGGCTGTCACCGGAGGATCCACCCACTGCAGGTGATGAGAAGTACCCAAGACCAGCAGAGGGAGTCCTTAAATACTGAGTGGTGTGTACTTTGGCATGTAGTTTTCCGTCAAAAGTAATATCAGAATAATATTAAAGACTGCATGACACTTTAAATAGATGAAAGAGCAATGCTTTAAAAGGAATAAAAAGCTCACACACTAGTTCCAGTTTCTCGATTGGTATTTGGTTACAATTCCAGGAATTTCTCTCCAGAAAACAGAACATGACAAGTAAAATATAAATAAGATAACACTGAAAGAATGTGTGACGAGCCCTTTTTTATTACAGTACTGTGTGCCATTCTCTTCATAATAAATAAACACTGTTCAAGTCTCTTAGTCTTTATGTTCTCCACCCTTCTTAGAAGGAGTACAATTTCTGCTGTCCTGAAGTGACTGCATAAATTAAACAAATCCGAAAATTTGACTTTACTTACATTCCATAACCTGATCTATAGTTCCTATATAATCTATAGTTTGAATACTGGACTATTTCTTCATTGAGAACATATGATTATAAATGGGGTACATCATATAAGGCACTAAAGAAAGGTCTAAATTGCCAAACTGAAATATTTTCTGACGCTGTAGTCAACTACCGAACTGTTTTTATTAAGCTCAATCATTTCCTATAGTTTATCCGCTTTATGTAACTGAAGAACGCACAATATGTTATGAATTTATGACCTGTTTTGTGAACTTAAAACCAAATATTTCCCATTAACCTCTATTATTATTTAAATGCGAACATATCGGTGCTCTTTGTTACTATACAAAGAAGTAATACGTGTATTACAATAGATTAATTCAGCTAGTTTAAAGATATTTACTTTATTGAACAAATCAAAATGCCATGACCAATTCATAACATGCCAAAGCCCGGGGTTAGAGCAAATCCATTTATTCTGTCGTAAAGTTTAAGTCGGGTCCCTTTAACGGAGATTGGCTAAATAAAGGCCGAGGGATTAACTTGACGCAATCCTTTCCCCGGGCTCTCTGGTAAGTCGTTAGTCAGCCTTACTTTCTGCCTCCTCACATTTGAGGCGTTTCTCCTGCACAGCTCACTGGACGTGAAAACTGAGTTTACCCGACCTTTTCTCGATTTACCTGAGCGAGGGGATGCCCTGCCTTCACTCTGAAGCGCTGGAGTCCATGGAGTCTGGCAGCATGACACCCGGGGCATCTTCTGACGCTGGCGCAGAGTCAGTCCGCAGGGAAACCGTGAGCGACTCGTCGATGTTGCAAAGCACGGGCTGGTTCTTCTCTCCACTGTGGAGCCCGAGGTCCAGGACGCGTAGCAGGAAGTTTGGAGACGGTACGAGAAGCAACCAAGAGGAAGCGTGGTTGGATGACCACTCCGACTTCACAAAGGCATACTTTCTACGCAGAACTTCAGCGTAAGAGTTTACATTTTATACTTCTACCGTTTCAGATGGGACTCGGATTACTTACTTACTTTATAATGTGCAATTAATTTTTCTAGCAAACAATAAGACGCTTGTAAAGGTGTACACTTTATTATATTGTTAATGACAGTATAAGTTCCAAAAAAATAAAATAAAATTTCCACATAATCACCTAATAATAATTTTAAGTACTTTGAATTAATTTTAGTTTTGCTTTCATAGCAAGTAAGTCATGTGATCTGTGATTTCAGGGCCAGCTGTCCACAGACAGAGATGACCCCACTAATAGCTAGGTTTCCTAGGAGCAGCTCTGACCATTCTGACCTGCTGATGAAGGCTCCTTATCGAAGAAATTCTTCCCCATTGAAAAGCCCAGACCTGAACATTTCAACTTTATCAGACAGGCTCAAACCCCTTGCTTCAAATCTCAGTGTCCCTGAATGGATGGATCACTTTAATCCAGATGTTAAAGACAGCCTTTCCCCTTGCTCTCCCTGCTTACCTCGCTGTTCTCGTTTCCAGTTTTCTCCCTGCCCCTGTTCCCCAAACCTGCACCACTCTCCACAGTTTTTGTTACCCACTGCTACAAATAGCATAGCATGTGGCCACGTTGGTGGCTGCCCTTGGATGATGGGGCTCCTGGGAGAAGGCCTACGCTGGGTGGATTCTTTAGCAGAGCTCTGTCAGGGGGCTGTGATCCACGCTGGAGAGCTGCTGGGAGCTGAGAGTGGTTCTCTCTCTCTCGTACGGAAAGACTGTGGTGGAAGGAGTAATTTGGAGGAGGTGATAGCTCTAACATCACTGGGGCACTTGAATGAGGGCAATCTGTACAGCCATGCTCATCTGGAACTGGTGAAGGGTATCATGGGATGCGTGCTGGCTACAGGTTCACCAATAAATCTGAGAGATGCATCTGAGGTAAATATTGTAAATGTCATGACTGTGCATTTAAGCTTAACTCATATGTTCTAGGGCACAGGCAAGGAACCTAAAATCAAGAACGAGGACTCTGTTTAATAAGTTACCCAATTCCTCAAAGTCTGTTTTTAGATGATGACATGGTTCAAGGAGCGTGGAAGCCTGTTAGGGAATCCCCAATGACGCAGTTTCTTTTAATCCTTTTAGGGACTGCTTTCAGTGATAAACCTTTCCTTGCACACACCCACGCATACACACCCACAAAAGCTCACTAAAAGGCTTACAGGTGGTGGTCACAGCAGCTCTTCTTGTCCTTACAAGTAATGTGATTAGGAATGTGTGCCTGGCAGAGTTGGACACCAGGTAAACCCAGTCAGCATGTGTGTGGATGGGTTGTCCCTAATAACCTGTTAGACAACAAGGATCCTGAGAAATGCGGGTATTCTTGGTCAGATGTAGCTAAGGCCGATGAACAATGCTGACCAGGTATCTCAAGGATACAGGAGTATGAAGAGAGTAAAGTTTGTTTAGGTGTTAAAGTCTGTTGCTACCCATAAAGATATACCACAGAGAGTTGTGGGACAGGATATGTTCAAAACATGTTGCTGTTAAGTAAGCATTAATTAATTAATTAATTACTTATTTGCACTTATGTTTTTCTTATTTGCCTCAACAGGATCCCAGATTCAACTCAGATAGTGATCAAGCATCAAAGATCAGGACTGTTCTGAGTGTTCCCATCAGCAACCACAGGGGAGAGGTACAATCACAACAATTTTTTAAAAATTGTTTGTTATATTTTATGTATATTGCTTTGTGTGTTTATGTTACATACACCTAGCTTAATGTAAATGCATACTCGGAGTCCTGTGGATGTGCAGGGTCCTGTGGGATAATGTCCATCGTAACACAGGTTTTAATATGGACTGCATAACAATAAAAATATGTGTTCTTTTTTTCTGAACAGGTGGTAGGTGTACTGGTAATGATCAACAAAAAAAGTGGTTGCGATGGGTCACTTTCTGTTTTTACAAACATGGATGAAAAGGTGAGATGTTTTGGGGGATTACTGTAGAGTTTTTTTCTGTGATACACGATTTATTATGTCAGATATCTGTCTTATTTTAATGCTTACCGCCAAAAAAAATCTGAGCTTCAATTTGTTTTCAGGTGCTGTCAAATCACATGGATGTGTTGGGAATGGTCCTGGATAATGTCCAGCTGTATGAAAGTGCGAGACAGGAGACTAAACGCAGTCAGGTAAAAACAGACAACAGTTAAAAATCTATTTGTTCCCAGTAATGTGCGTATGTCTATGTAATATATTCATGCGTATCTGTGTGTATATACCAGGCTTTGATAGAGATGGCACAGGTATTATCAAAGGAGCACCATTCCTTTGAAGCTATGCTGAGTAAGATGGCGGCCACCATCATGCCCTTCACACACGCTCAATACTGCACCATCTTCATCCCCAGCGAGCAAACTTCAGACACTGAAGAAAAGGTACACCATCCTGTTTCACTTCTGTTTGTTTGCTTGTTTAGAATTTATTACAGTATTTTTAGTAATACACAAACTACACAAAATTCAGTTATTTTTTTGTCCTTTTTTTGGTGGTTTTATTACAGATTTCATTCTCAAGAGTTATACATTTGGAGTGTGAGGAGCTCGGATCAACCTGCCAGATCTACAGAAGGTATTGTCTGCAAACTTTGCAGGTCCTTGCTGTTGATTTGCTTCAAAGAAAAAAAAACTGTGTTTTCTTTCTGTAATTTGAGCTCATTTTTCAGGGCGCATGACATCAGGGATATAGATCCATCGTATGCCTTTCGAACCCTGACGTCTATGGAAACACTTAATATGTCGAAGAGTTCTGAGGAATCAAAAAGGAGTCTCATCTGCTGCCCTGTTAGAAACGAGAGGTCTGAAAATGTTATCGGTGAGTTCCTTTCTTGAATGGCAATAATCATTGTATGTCTTGCAATGGAAAAAGGGTCGGAATTTGGAAAAAAAACTCTCCCATCAGACGAGCACAAATGAAGCACACTACAGTATAAAAACCTCTTTTATTTTAAAAAAAAAAAAACTAGTTTGGGCTGCTTCCTTATTCACAAGTGGCAGCTCTGCTTGTTTGATTTGGCAGATTTTTTTTTTACACTGGATGCGTTTCCTGACAGCCCCAAAGGAATTTCTGTTTCCTCCCTGGGTAAAACCAGGAATCTTATGCTTACATTGTAAGCAAAAGTTTACACATTTGTCTTGTAAGTAACAAGACAAATGTGTAAACCCCTCCGCTCCTTTCAGACAATAATCAGTCATGGTTTCATAGAGGATTCAAATTGTGCTCTCACAGCTGGAATCCTTTGCACTCCCATGTCTTACTTCCTGTGTAGTCTTTATACTACTTTATACTGCTCACATAATCTGCTCTGAGAAGGCTTGTGACTGAACAAGCCGTTCCATTGCAAACTCAATTTTATAAATTTGGCTCCATTTTCAGTCCAGTCAACCATGATTTTTTTTTATTTATTTTTTTTGCCTAGTCTTACCTCCCCAGCTTTACCATGAAAAGCAACTACTAGGCCAGGGGTATTCAACTCCAGGCCTCGAGACCCGGTGTCCTGCAGGTTTTAGATGTGTCCCTGATCCAACACACCTGAATCAAATGGCTGAATTACCTCCTCAGTATGCAGTCAAGTTCTCCAGAGTCCTGCTAATGACTTCTATATTTGACTCAGGTGTGTTGAAGCAGAGACACATCTAAAACCTGCAGGACACCGGCCCTCGAGGCCTGGAGTTGAATACCCCTGTACTAGGCAATGTGCTAAAAACAGAAGATAATTAGAAGAACTTTGCCTTCTTACTTCACAACTGTCCGTCTTTTGGGTGACTGTAGTTCAGGAGGTAGAGCAGGTCATGTACTAACCGAAAGGTTGGTGATTTGATCCTTGGCTGCTCCAGTCTGCATTCCAAAGTATCCTTGGGCAAGATACTGAACCCCAAGTTGCTCTCCGATGCAGCCATCAGAGTGTGAATGTTCAATAGAAAGCACATAGACATAGAAAGAAGTGCTTGTATGAATGTGTGAATGAGACATGTTGCATAAAGCACTTTGAGTACTCAAGTAGAGTAGAAAAATGCTATACAAGAACCAGTCCATTTACCATTTGCTTTTATTGTCATTTAGCCGTGTGCCAGCTGATGAACAAACAAAGCAGAGACTCAGATGAAATGGAACCCTTTAACCGATATGATGAGCGCCTCCTGGAAGACCTGGCAGTGTACTGCGGCCTGGCTCTACAGTATGCTCAGGCTGTCCAGATCACTGAAGAGAGGAGGGCCAGCATAGAGGTCACACAGGAGGTGAGACCACTATCTTACCCAATGAATATGTTGCCCAAATCTTTAGAGGCAAGTCAGAAGAATTATTCATACATTTGCAAAGCTTAAAGTTTTGTTTCCATGTTTGCTTAATGTGATTGTGCAGGTCCTTGCCTACCACATCACTGCAGCAGAGCAGGAAATCCAGGCACTGCAGGTGAATCTTTCTTCAGCCTTGTTACAGTGTGACACCATACATGTAAATTGTGATTTATTAGAAAATACGAGCACACAGATTTTTTCCCTTTCCTTTCATGCACCAGATTCTTTCAATTGCACTCTGGCTATTTTTTTTATTTTTTTTTTTATCGCTGTGACAGTAGTCATGGAATCCATTCTTGCTTTGTTCCAAGAGACCAGATAAACAAGGTTTAATGCTATTTTACAGCTAATGCTCTAACAACTTAAAGCTCTTGATAAGCTACTATCACTCTGTGTGAGCGCAAAGGTTAAGGTAACCTCTTCACCCACGTTAAATCTAGATGGATCTGTGTTTACGCTGTCAGGTGAACTGAAATCAAGAAATCAAGATTTAGTTTGTGTGTGTGTGTGTGTGTGTGTGTCGGTGTGTGTGTGTGTGTGTGTGTGTGTGTGTAACTGAACATTCTGTGCCCATAAGTAAAGAAAATGTTTCAATTTCTTTTATTGGGGGGTGTTTTCAGGAGGCCACTATTCCTTCAGCTGAATCACTGCATATTCTCGACTTCCATTTCTCTGGTTTCGGCCTGCCGGAAGATGTGACCACACAAGCCACCATTCGTATGTTCCTGGATCTCAATTTGGTGCAGGATTTTAACATAGATTACAAGGTAACTCACTTTCTATTAATAAAGTTTCACTGCAACAGCTGATAATAGTAGCTTTATTTTTTAATCATATAAATGAGGACCTTCTGTTTGTTTTGTTGTTTTTATGAAACTACACTAAAAGTTTTTTTTTTCATATTTAATCAGCTAAAATTAGTTACTTTAAATCTGTCTTCATAAGCATACTGAGAAAACCAAGCGTGCTTCTTTGAGTGCTTTTCTATCAGGATAGTTCTGGTGCCGGTGCTGGTGTGGAGTCAGTTCTGCATTAGTGCCTTTTAAACCACTCCAGATTTTAAAAGGTTTAACAGCTAAACATTACAGGATGTTCCATTTTGAAAGAGGGGTGTGAAGACATTTTGGGCAATTTGGTGAGAGGAAATCTGCAAAATCCGAGAGCTGCATCTGCAAATTATCTATGAATTTCTTGGTAAAACTCCATCGTGTAGCTACTGATAATTTAGATTGAGAAACTTGTGGTTCTGTGGTGGTCAAGCTTTTTGGCACTGGTACCAGTCTTTTCATTGAAAATACATGAAAATAAGGCACAAAAAACGAGCACCACAATGGAGGAAAAGGGATGGATGAGAGTGGAGCAGATGAGCTGATAATGGATTTAGTGTTATATTATTAACTGTTACATTTAACAATGTGTAGTTCATTATGTCTGTTTGACTTAGAGGAATTTCACTACTCACAAACTAATACCCTAAAGATCCTCTGCTTCTCTTATTTACCTCCTTTACGTATCTCATCTATTCAGAGTCTTTGCCAGTGGGTCCTGACTGTGAAGCGTGGGTACAGGAACAACGTGCCCTATCACAACTGGCACCATGCAGTGAGCACTGCTCAAAGCATGTTTGCAATGCTCACGGCCACAGGCCAGCTCCAGGTTAGTGTTTAGCATTTTGTTGGTAATCCATTCCATGCAACGTCCACACAACTATTCTGACATTTATGTAATGCTTCCGGAGTTTCCTCTGTTCAAGAGTTTTGGGCGGAGTAATTTGAGGACTGCCAGGATTGTTCCTCCATACTGAGCACTCTTAATTATTTGGAAGAGGATTAATTATAGATCTCTCCAAAACCTCTTAAAGCCTGTCTGTGACGATCAGACACATGCCGACATCTCAACTGAAGTGACTTCTGACGTTCATTCACCTTTTGGCATCTCTCTCCATTTCCCTGAATAATTTCTGTTATACTGCTATGGAACTAATCGTTTCTACTTGTTTAATATGCCATAACTTTACACACTGGATACATTTGTGGGTTGTAGTTCTTCAGAATTTGAAAACACAAAAACTAGTTGACAGTACACTTTCTCCATGTTTGATCCCTTTCTCTCATATCATCTGTCCCGTGGAATAATGAGTGTTTTGAGCTTTTTATTACCACTGCCACCCTGCTGGTCTCTGTTATATATTTGTATTTGTATCTTGGAGATTGGCAAGTATGGGAACTTCAGTGAAGAGACCAGCTAGCACTAGTATGGCTAAAATTTGTTGTGCTTCATTTCTGCTGCGTCAAACACAGAACAACAGGATTTTTTAATTTTTAAAATAGATAATCACATTACCATCTAACATTTTATCATCTTATTCACTTTTTTCTGAGAGATTATTTGAATGATAGAGTCAAAAGTGCCCTTACGTATACACATGTTCATCCATGCATGTCTATAATCTTTTTATGTTATTTAACAGTCATTAAACGGCATAAAAAAGAATATGTGAGAAAAAGGGAAAAAATAAAGGATCTAACAAAAACAGGTTCAGTAACATCAGTGTTTATGGATTTGTTGCTGTTGGGTTTTTATGCATTTTTCAAATCTTTCTCTAGTCCAGTGATGAAGATAAGGGGATATTTGTCCTTCAGAATTCTCTGAGTTATCTTGTTTGCTTACTAAAACATTTTCTTCAGAATGCCATATGTATTTTCTTAAGCTCTAATTACGACTGGATTGGTCCTTTATCTTACTATCTGTTAAGAATGTTAACTATGGACTCTTTATGAGCTTATGGACGATAAGCATGTGATTTATCTACTGCTACAAACTTTCTCTTAATTTTCTATAGCACATGAAATTTGCAATATACATGTGCAATTTTATTATGGGTTATATATAAATAATGGTTATTTTTATTTTAACAATTTTTTTGTCTGTAAAGCATTCATTTATATAAATTAAAAGACTGAAAAACATAGAGCTCAGCTTTGCAGAGATTAGGTTGTTGTCTTCAGCTGTTTCAGTATTTAAAATCTGTCATGTAGAGATCCAGGAAAATTATTTTCTTCATTATCCATACCTGTATTTCTCACCATTTATTTGTTTCTGTTTCTGTATTTCAGAACATTTTTTCCCGTTTGGAGATCTTAGCATTGATGATAGCCACTCTAAATCACGACGTTGATCACAGAGGAGTCAATAATTCTTTTATAGAAAGGTAAACATTGCTTCTTTTTCTCTCACATTTACTCCACTATTTGTTTTTACTTTAAATTATCAAGGCCATGATTATGTGTATTTCTTTTGATTTGTATTTATCCTGTTATTTTATAAGTTATCAGTCACTGCCTTCTTATATTCAGTCCATATTCTTTCTTTCTTTCTTTCTTTCTTTCTTTCTTTCTTTCTTTCTTTCTTTCTTTCTTTCTTTCTTTCTTTCTTTCTTTCTTTCTTTCAGAACGCATCAGCCTTTAGCTCAGTTGTATGGACACTCCTCTCTTGAGAACCACCACTACAACCTGTGTGTCTTCATCCTAAATAACACTGTAAGATTAAGATGTCTCTGCAAGAAATCCCTTTTTTTTCAGTCTCTAAGTTATCACTGTATGCACATATTAGCATGTTCTTTTTGAGCTCGCCTGCCCCTTTCATCATTATTCTGCAATCATTCCACTTAATTAGAATTTTTTAAAAATCTGTATCTGCTTGTTTTGCTCCATCTCTTCATGCATCTGCTGATCATAAAGTTGGAGTCTTTACTTTACTTACTTTCTGTCTCCCGCCGTCTTCCAGGGGAGTCAGATTCTCAGCGGTCTGTCTGCTGAAGAGCGCAAAGCTCTACTACACATAATCAAAAGGGCAATCCTCGCCACTGACCTGACCGTCTACATGGAGTACGTCTGAAATATTAAAAATGTCAAAGAAGCTGTAGGTCAAGCATTATGTCAGTCCTATTTTGACCCTTGTTTCTTGTGACTGTTTTTTTTTTTTTAGAAGAAGAAGAGAGTTCTTTTCTCTCGCTAAAAAAAGCGGAGTGAGCTGGAAGAGTGAGAAACAAAGAGATTTGCTCAGGTGAGAATCACAGAAATTAGAATCAGGGACATATTATGTTGCTGTGCAAAATGAAGCAAGGGAAGGAGCTGCCTTGCAAGCTATTACTTTACCCCACAGGTCAATGCTGATGACAGCTAGTGACCTCTCTGCTATCACAAAGCCTTGGCCTGAACAAAAAAGAGTAGGTCTCACAAAATACTTGTAAATGAAAAATAAAACACTTCATGCTTCATCTCGCAGTCCTTTTTCATTGCAACCTTAACCTCGCTCTTCCTCCTAACAGATTGCCAGTCTGGTTGCCATGGAGTTCTTTGCACAGGGGGACAAAGAGAAGGAAGAGTTCAAAATTAAACCCATTGTAAGTTGAGCTTGCAGGATTTCTAGTGCACTGAGGATTCTTAAAATGCTGAATGGAAGTCACACAGCGATGAGAAAGTGTACATCCTCAATGAATTGAAATTAATATTATTTTTTTCAGCATACAATAGGAATCCAATTATTTTGTAAGTTTAAAAGCCCTTCAGGCATGTTATTGTCCTACTTCTTGTTGCTCTAGAACTGCTCTAGAACCTTATTACAGTATCATGGTGCCGAAGACTGTTCTTTGAAAAAATACACACAGCTACCTAAACATGCACACTAGTATGTCCTCTGGGGGTAACATCTTAATACTTTTGTCACTGTGGCTCAAAGGGTATTTCTTATTTTATTTATACAGAGTCAATGATGGATTTTCATAAACCATTACTACCTCTCCAGCTAGATGATTCCAAAAATAATATTTTATAATATCCAGGAGGAGGCCCCGTGGTAGACTCAGGACATGCTGGGGAGATTATATCTCTCAGCTGGCCTGGGAATGCCTTGGGGTCCCTCCGGATGAGCTGGAGGAGGTGGCTGGGGAGAGGGAAGCCTGGGCTTCTCTGCTTAGGCTGCTGTCCCCGTGACCCAGCCCCGGATAAGCGGAAGAGAATGGATAAATGGATGGATGGATAATATCTTAAAATATATACAGGTTTATCAAGCCTGTTATGAACTGTGTTTATGAGGCATGTTTTTCCCCATTCAGTTACATTTTAATTTAATGTAGCTTGCAAGGCTGTGGATTAAATTAACCTGGAAGAAATATTCATATTAAAGTGCTGCATTTTTGTTTTTATTTCTTGCACTTCTTAGAAAATGGATCTGATCTTCTATACTGTGATTGCTATTCTAACCTCCACTTTATCCTTATTTCTCACTAGGACATAATGAACAGAGAAAACAGCACTCGACTGCCATATATGCAGGTTGAATACATTGATGAGGTTTGCTATCCACTCTACAAGGTGTGTTATTACTTTTTGTATTGTGAATGCGCGTGGATAACTATATATACTGCATACATGAATGTGTCTTTATATGTTTCACCACAATATTGTCTTCATTGTCGTCCTATTCCCTTAAGTTCCGTTATAATTTCCACCACTCTGTCAACCATCCCATCTCTGTCTTTGTCATCCTCAGACTGTATCAAGACTGTTTGACTCCTGCTCTCCACTGCTCAGTGGGTGCAAGATGAACAGAGAAAATTGGCTGCAACTTGCTGATGAACAAGAAAAAGAAAACAATAAAAATAATTGTGTTATAGGCCTGGCTACACATGAAGACATTAAAGGAGAGACACAGACAGAGCAATGAATAGAGGACTGAAAAGAAGATGAAGACACGTGGAAGCAAAAAGGAAACTTGCTCATGTGTTGTCTCTTCAATCTTCTAACTGCACAGTGACCCGGTGCTCACACATCAGAACTGTGATGATTAAATTGGTTACTGGGTTATACAGTGACCCTGATGGTTATAATTATTCCTTCAGTTATGTCCCAAATAACTTAAAGGATATTGTGCCACATATATTATGGTAAATGAAATGCATTTATATAGAGATGTTTTGAATCTTATCAGCCTCTCAAAGCACTTTAACCTACAAGCCACATTCACACAGGGCTTTTTATTCTGTATATATATTTGGGATTCATTATTTTGCCCAAGTACAGTTCAAGGCGCAGAATGGAGATGCTGAGGCTCCAACTGACCTTCTAGTTAGGGGATGACCTGCTCTGCTTTCACATTGATCCCACATTGATTTGTCTCCTTGGGAGTGAAGCTGTGAAAGTCGGAGAAATTAATTCGATTTTTTCCACACTGTATCTGTATTTATATTGCGCTACACTGGGTTTTGTAAGCCCTGGATCCAGATATGCTATTGTATAAGTACTAAGATACTTAAGAATACTGCTTCCCTTCCACATACTGTCAAATCAGTACAGTCACTAGTAGCACAATCAAATATGTGAAACTTTTATTCAACTATTTATTTTATTAGACTACTGAGATCTCCATATTTATTTAATTTGATCTGATTTTGTTTCCATAACGGTTCTGTGGAGTGTTTTGACACTGTGCTAATGCTATTAATTGTTCACATTCAAGTCTCAGAGTTCCTAGGTTATCTGACAATTAGCAAAACTGTTCAGAAGCAATGTTATTTCCGCTATCTGAAACAGAACAATAAAGGGAAAACTGTATATGCATTATGTATTATACAACCTAATATGTTAAATTATTGTTAAAAACCCCCTGTATAATAACTTTTTGACAATAAATGGCAAAAAGTATGCATGGCTGGTCTGTATTATTCAGTATGATTTTACTTGACTACAGCATGTGATCTATATCTAGGTGTTCATGTCAACCTACATACATGTTCATCACGGTGAACATTTTCAAATGTGTGACACAACGCACTTTATTACCCCTGCCAAGGAAGTTATGTGTTTGGTAACGTGTGCATGTGTGCATGTTTTGAATGAGTTCTGATCAAACTTTATCGGGGTGTAGAGTCAGGTCATGTTAACAACACATTAATATTTGGCTTACATTCACAGAGGTCTTCAAGGTCAACTTAATGATTTATTGGTCAAGAAGCCTTATAATTGGAAACCTTTCTTTCAAGGTGACCCTAAAATGTGTTATATCTTTGAAGAAAGTATTGTCAAGAGAAAGAGCATGAGCTGCCTAGTTAGTTAGAGATATACTGTAGTATAATATTCTAATAATAAGCTCCAATTATTCATTTCCAGTTATTTACAAATCAGTACCTATTATCCATTAACTGATCTAACATAATGTTTGTGTAATCAAAGTAAACATATGTCATGCTACAGGTAGGTACACCTGTTCAACTGCTGATCGATGTAATTTCTAATCAACCAATCACATTACAGAAATGTTTCAGTACCTTGTTAAAACCTGTCATGAAGAATTAAGGCAGCCCTGATTGCATAAGGTGGTCAAACCCAGTATTAGCTGGGTCGCACCAACATTACCCTGGCTACTTCCAGCTGGATAATGAGCCACGACACAAGGCTCAAAGTATCTCATACCAGATCTCAACCCAATAGAGTACATTTGGGATGTGGAAAAACAGGGAGGGGATTCCTATCACAGATGCACACCTGCCAAATCTGCAGCAACTGTAATGCTATCATGTCAAAATGGACCAAAATCTCTAAAGAATGTTTCCAGTACTGTTGAATCTACGCCACGAAGACGGCAGTTTTAAAGGCAAAAAGGGGCAAGGGGGAGTGTGTGGAAGGTCTATTACAGGACTATTATATTATTACCTGGGTTTTGGGGTGGGGGAATTGGCGTTTGCATTCCGGGCCTGTGGGTGGCACTAATGCCCTTAAACACAGCGTAGTTGCTGCCGACGTCGACTTGCAGAAGAAGACTTCAACGGAGAGACAAGAGGAGTAAAATGACAGGGCGCGCAAAAAGAAAACCCAAATCTGTTCAGGTAAATTCACTGTGTTTTGACCACCTGTGTTTGGTGCAAAAATATGCTTTTAAAATAGTACTTTTGCCAAACGAGCTGCGGTGCTGTGTGTGTGCAGCAAAGCAGCTGCTGTTAAACTCAGTGGGAAGAAGTGTTTAGCCCTCTGACCGACAACATGGCAGCAGCTCTGCAGGCTGGTCCCACAAAGCAGCTTGTTCAGCGATGCTCACAGTGCACACCTGATTGGAATCGCTGACTTTGCTCAGATGAGAAGCACTGGCTCATAACTGGGCGTTTATGTTAGCTAGGAAATGTTCGTATCTCGTTCATACTTAATGTTTTTCTAATCTGGCGTAAGCAGGCACACTGTGGGTGTCCTCATTTGATTCGTGGGTTCATCAAATAAACACCAATAATTTGCCCCATAACATCGGTTTGCTAAGGTTGCATGCAACTAACTGTACACGCCTCTGCAGGGTACAGAGTGCAGAGCAATGGACACAGCTTCACTTACCCTGCAGTAACTACAGCTGCCAGGTCGTTAATTCTCATACAGCAAGCCTGCAGTAAACATTGGCCTACTTCTGTAAGGACTATGATGTTCTATAATTATTTAGAGATGTTTCGATTAACCTTTATAGGTAGTCTACCATCACTGATATAGCTTGGATGGTTTATAAAGTATATTCAGTTTTTTGTGAACCTGCTGTATTAAAATTAGTTATTTGAGGCTTGATGTAATACATAAGCAGGCTATATATATATATATATATATATATATATATATATATATATATATATATACACATACAGGGGTTGGACAATGAAACT
The DNA here is from genome assembly GCA_024447675.2 of Pterophyllum scalare. Lineage (NCBI taxonomy): Eukaryota > Metazoa > Chordata > Actinopteri > Cichliformes > Cichlidae > Pterophyllum > Pterophyllum scalare. The sequence goes on from JAMQGT020001825.1 coordinate 46,434, forward strand.
GAAACACCTGTTGTTTTAGTGTGGGAGGTTTCATGGCTAAATTGGACCAGCCTGGTGGCCAATCTTCATTAATTGCACATTGCACCAGTAAGAGCAGAGTGTGAAGGTTCAATTAGCAGGGTAAGAGCACAGTTTTGCTCAAAATATTGCAATGCACACAACATTATGGGTGACATACCAGAGTTCAAAAGAGGACAAATTGTTGGTGCACGTCTTGCTGGCGCATCTGTGACCAAGACAGCAAGTCTTTGTGATGTATCAAGAGCCACGGTATCCAGGGTAATATCAGCATACCACCAAGAAGGACGAACCACACCCAACAGGATTAACTGTGGACGCAAGAGGAAGCTGTCTGAAAGGGGTGTTCGGGTGCTAACCCGGATTGTATCCAAAAACATAAAACCACGGCTGCCCAAATCACGGCAGAATTAAATGTGCACCTCAACTCTCCTGTTTCCACCAAAACTGTCCGTCGGGAGCTCCACAGGGTCAATATCCACGGCCGGGCTGCTATAGCCAAACCTTTGGTCACTCGTGCCAATGCCAAACGTCGGTTTCAATGGTGCAAGGAGCACAAATCTTGGGCTGTGGACAATGTGAAACATGTATTGTTCTCTGATGAGTCCACCTTTACTGTTTTCCCCACATCCGGGAGAGTTACGGTGTGGAGAAGCCCCAAAGAAGCGTACCACCCAGACTGTTGCATGCCCAGAGTGAAGCATGGGGGTGGATCAGTGATGGTTTGGGCTGCCATATCATGGCATTCCCTTGGCCCAATACTTTTGCTAGATGGGCGCGTCACTGCCAAGGACTACCGAACCATTCTGGAGGACCATGTGCATCCAATGGTTCAAACATTGTAACCTGAAGGCGGTGCCGTGTATCAGGATGACAATGCACCAATACACACAGCAAGACTGGTGAAAGATTGGTTTGATGAACATGAAAGTGAAGTTCAACATCTCCCATGGCCTGCACAGTCACCAGATCTAAATATTATTGAGCCACTTTGGGGTGTTTTGGAGGAGCGAGTCAGGAAACGTTTTCGTCCACCAGCATCACGTCGTGACCTGGCCACTATCCTGCAAAAAGAATGGCTTAAAATCCCTCTGACCACTGTGCAGGACTTGTATATGTCATTCCCAAGATGAATTGACGCTGTATTAACATAAAAGGAGGCCCTACACCATACTAATAAATTATTGCGGTCTAAAACCAGGTGTTTCAGATTCATTGTACAACCGCTGTATGTGTGTGTGTGTGTGTAAAATACACACACACACACATATATATATATATATAAATAAAATTATAGCTGATTAATTCTGCCTTTCTTTTTTTTTTTCTTTTTTTTTTTTTTTTTTAGGAGAGAAGCACAGACAATGGAGAGGTAAAGAAAGCCCGAAATGAAGAATCCAACAATGTGCCACTGGCAGGAGTGAAATCGGAGCAACGTGATGAGATGATGCAGCTGTATAGTTTTCAAATGCCAGAAGATCTGTACCATTTCTGGGAATTCTGCAATGAGCTTTGCCCTGAAAACCCCCGCGGTATGATCTTAAAACTAAAAAGAAAAAAAAACTAGATGGGGTGGAACCATTGAGTTTAGTACTACAAAGTATTTCAATCTAATACAAAGTTAAAGAAGAGGCACCATATAAAGCAAAATTTTTTTGATGGGTCAGTCAGTGGTTAAAGAGTTCAAGGCTGAATACAACTCAAGAATAAAGTTTTACTCTATATCTGCTGTGAAATGTGCTTCAAGATCAAACCCTGAAGTAAGTTTGAAGCTTTTGTAAACTATTATATGCTTCACCATTATAATGAGCTCAAACTTCCTCATCATACTCACTTTCTGTCCTCTTCTGTGCACAATCCATAGTTACCTGCATTCTGCAAAGATCATGCTCTGCCTCTGGATTGGCTACTCTTCGTTAATTCATTTATATGTTGAATTTATGAGTAGGGGCAGTAATACAGGTGTGAAAACGATAACACAGTTAAGACAGAAGCATCACCCTGGAAATGACATCAAAGCACTGTAGAAACTGTTATCCGCCTTCCGAGATTTACTTAACAAGCGGAAGATTTATCTACATTGGGTGTTAACTGTAGAGTCACATTTGAGGAAAACAACCTCAAAACCAGACATCATGCAAGTTTCATTTGTGAGATAATGAGTTTATATTTTCCAGTACTGGAAAAGTAGTAATCATTGTCTGCAGATGTTCTTGTGCTGCAGTCAGTGGTAATGTACAGCAGCTAACAGTCAGTGACCATTTAGTCTATAAAAAGTTAACTATACTGTTAAAAAATTAAGAGAACACTTTGAATAATTTTAACTTTGATTTTTAGTGTGAGTTTGAATTCAGTTCTTAAAGCATTGAGGATTTTGGTTTCTCAGCAGATTACACAATGTATATCAGTAAAGATTTTCAAGCTTAATATTTAATTCATCAAGATCTGATGTGCTTTAAGTATTCCCTAATTTTTATGAGCATTTTTTTTTTTTACATCGCTGGTGAATAAGTTAAAAATTTGTTCACTTCAGTATTCAACAATATTCTGTTGAAGTCATCTGACATATGTACTATAACAGTCTGTCAACATAAATATATTTCATCAATAATTTGCACTTAAATGTTGCCACTGTCAGCTGGTTTCTGTATCAATATACTTTGACTCTCTGTAGGTGCTCTGAAAGACTCACTGGGATTGCAGCTGGTTGGACCGTTTGATATTTTGGCAGGAGCTCACAAAACCTCCAACAATCCCCAACCTAACTTCCACCTTCATTGGCGATATTTTTATGACCCACCAGAGTTTCAGACCGTACTTATAGGGTGTGAGGACAGCCAACATCACATTGGTTACTACAGGTATAGAGCACAACATCTGAAACGTGTGATGATTTGCTTTTATTAGAATCTTATAGCTTCCACCAGAGATTGCCTCATTAGTTGGCAGATTACTCTGCCAACTAATGGGAAGGAAAACAGTGGGGGATGTGTGAAATGATAATTTGAAAAGTGGTTGCTATATGTAAGTAAGCATGGGTGGTTCTAATTTTATTTTTACTGAATGTCATTGTTCCATCAGGGATACTCCAGACTCCCTCCCTTCATTTGTTGGAGAAAATGAAGCCAAGAAGGGCTGTACTATAACACAGATCGGGGACAACGTGTTTGCTGCGGTCCAGTGAGTGTTATCCAGTAAAATTCAGTCACACACAATCAGTTATTATATTTCAGTATTTTATTTTTATAAATGTTTGATTATATTATCAGTTTTTGTAAATATATTTTCTTGCGACAATGTCACCTGTTAGATGTGGGATGCATAAGGTGGCAGATGAGCAGTGTAAGCAAGTGTAAAGATCTGATCCACTTTCATAAGGTCAAATTTTGGTGTCTAGATAACTGGAATGGAGCGACTTTAAAATGCCAGGTTACATGCAGAGTTACAGGTATGTAGTGTTTAATCTACTAAAAGTGATCCAAGGAAGCATGAATGGTGAAAAGGCAATGGGGTCTTGCCCCCAAAGCATGAGGAAAGACTACTGTGTTTTGTGCTCCGAAGCTAATGAGTAAATAAAACTGCTGAAGACCTTAGTGTCAGCTATATTGGAAAGTTATAAGAACTATAAGTACATTGCATCTTGTTGTGTTTGGGGCTTTGTAACTGCAGATCTATCAGGGTACCCTCGCTGAACCCTGTCCATTACTACAAGTGCTTTTATGTGGATGTTATTTTGATGCATATCACCCACCTAAACTTGCAAACCACAAATATCCTTTCATGGGAGCAGCATTTCCTGATGGCAGTGGTCTCCATTAGTAGGATAATGCACCATACTTCATTGCAAAGATTGTTACCTCGCCCATCTAAAGGTGGAGGGAGGTTATGTTTTTGATCGCGTTGGTCTGTCTGTTTGCCTGTTAGCAGGATAACTCGGAAAATGGATCTCGATGAAAAATTCTGCAGTTGTTGGGGGTGGTACAAGGGACAACTGGTTAAATTTTGAAAGCGTAGAGCTGGCATGTAGAAAATTTGGAGGTATGTCCTCTACTGAGTGTCCTTCGAGTTCAGGAATGTTTTAAGGAGTATGTTAAAAGCTTTACGGTGCCAAGTTGCTCTCCAGAGTTCCTGCAGCTCTGTCTGATTGAGCATCTGTGGAATGTGTTGGAAAAATGAGTCCAGTGCATGGAGGCTTACAGGACTTAACTGAAGTTGATGTCTGGAAGGTGTTTTGTGGTATCAATGTCTTATGTCAAGTCCATCCCTCGACGGCTCTGACCTGTCAAGTCGGTAACTCAACACAAGGGAGAACTGCAGAGTATTAGGGAGGTGATTTTAATGGGGTTGATTGGAGTTTGTTAGCCACTGAAAACTCCATCAGTAACTTAATGTTTGCTGAGATAAACAGTCAGATTGGGCGACTGACATCCTTACTTTTTCTTCCTTATCTTTGCTGCTTTTGACTTCACATGTGGGAGTGGAGGAACATTATTGCATATAATTTTCTGTCCTTGTTTTTTTCTTTCATCTTGTAATTTGCTGCTCTTGTTTCCGTCAGCTTGTATCTGCTCAGGAAGAGGAAAGAGAGGGGCAGTAAGAAACCAGGGGATGATGCGTTGGAAACCTTGGAGGCAAAACTGAGAGACAAGGCAGAGACTCTGGGCTTTTCTTTAGAGCAGAAGACCAAAGGCATGAAGCAGAGAGACAAGAAGGTAAAATACACACTATGGCAAAAAATGACCAAGACCTCACTTGTTATTCCTAATACAAAGTTGTGGTAAATTTCACTCTGTGTGGCGCTTTTTGCCCTGGAATCTCATGTTATTGCATTGCTGTTTACCACTGCCACTCATTGCTTCTTTTTTTTTTTTTTACTCTTAATTTTAAGTCACATTGTACAAACTAGATGCTTTCTTGTGGCTACAGTGCCATCTCATCTATCTCCAGCATCCAGTATAGAATTGAACAAAACTGTTGTACTCCAAGTTGACGCTTGACAATAAGAAACCCTTTACACACCATAGGTGGTCACAAAGACTTTCCATGGTGCGGGCATTGTTGTACCTGTGGACAAGAATGATGTTGGATACAGGGAACTGCCAGAAACAGATGGTGAGCTTGCACATTTTAAGTTATTTTTTCACACTTTTCTCATTTATATGGTGTTTGTTAATCGATGAGGTGAACGAATCTTGATTATGGATGGTATTTTTAGCTTCTCATAAAATAATCCCTTTGCACAGATTACATTTTTTTTCCCCATAACACATTTGTTTCTTCTTCTGTGTCCAAGCTGGTCTCAAGAAGATCTGTAAAGCCATTGCTGAAGCACGGAATGATGATGAACGCGTCAAAGCTTTTGGACCGGTCCAGGAGATGATAACATTTGTTCAGTTTGCTAATGATGAGTGTGACTATGGCATGGGGTATGAACTCGGAATAGACCTCTTCTGTTACGGATCCCATGTGAGTATACGCAGTCAGTATGCTTCTTTCTTAATCATCTATCTGGGATTTGATGTAATTTCTGAGATAATTTACAACTCTTCTGTTGCACTTGTGATCTTGTATGTTGATCTCATTATTTCTTATTTATAATTGGATTGTATCAATCTTTTAATGCTTACAAATTACAGAACTGTTACAGCTGTAATTAGATGTTGCAGTGGTAATAGGCACCAGTTGCTGGGAACCAACGCCCATACAAGGATTTGACTTTTAAAAACCTACTAGACTGGATTTTGAATACATTTTTTTTTTGTTTTCTCTCTTGCAGTATTTCCACAAAATTATCAAGCAACTTCTGCCCATGGCCTACAGCTTACTGAAAAGGAACTTGTTTGGGGAAATTTTGGAGGCCCACCTGTCTAGTCGTAGCCATGACAGCCTAGACCAACTTTCTGCACATTAAAAAATGTATATATGTATGTGTATAAATATATATTCAGAAGTACATTTCCATTCTAGTTCTTATGAGCTTTCCCACCATCTGTCCTTGTCTTCTGTTGTTTGTCATTGTTGATGTTTTCTTGGTGATTTTGGTGCTGCTGTCACTGAATGGAAACAGTTCAATGATGTCTTGTTTGTACACGGTAGATGTTTAATAAAGCCTTTTATATTTTAGGCTTTATTAAACAGCTACCCTTTAGAATATGTATTTTTGCTGCAGACTGAAAACACTTGGATTTTTTTTTTCTACCTGTTTGATTTTTGTGTCAAGTCTAATCTGAGTGAATCCTTCATCTCACTTTGGACTGTGAAGCCATCATTGTGGATAATGTTTAATATACAATTTAGATCATCAAAGTGGAATGCATTTTTCTTTTGATCTGGCCGTTGGCTGGCATGTAGTTTGATGAGGCATTGCATTTAAGGTAGACTTGGGTTTTCAGTGTGATACCATAAAATGGGAACAGATGGCAGTGTTGTGTATGGGTGTTTAATAATTGAGCTTCATGGTGAGCCCAGATCACCATGACTCATCATTTTCCATACATAGGATATATTTTGATTTAATTAAGAATAGGTCCTTAAGTTTTTGGACACTGGCATATTTTTTGGCTCCTGTGCACCAGTCATTTTTATATAGTCCCCCATTTCAGAGGTTCGCATATACACTGCCCTCCAAAAGTATTAAAACAGTGAGGCCAATCCCTTTATTTTTGGTGCAGACTGAAAACACTTGGGTTTTACATTAAAAATCATTATATGACAAAAGATCAACATCTCAGCTTTTATTTCCAAGCATTTACATCTGGCTCTGATACACAGTTCAGAAGCACCTTTTGTCGGAAACTGCCCATTTGTGTGTGTGTGTGAGCAAAAGTATTGGAACAGATAAAATAAAATGAATAAGACTTGATATTTAGTTGCAAATTCTTTGCTTGCAATAACTGCATGAAACCTGTGACCAACTGACTAAAATTTTTCATTCTTCCTTTGATGCTTTTCAGGCTTTTGTTTGGCTTGGGGGGTTACGCCCTTCAGTCTCCTTTTTAACAGGTAAAATGCTCTATGCAGTCTTAAGTCTGGAGATTGACTAGGCCAGTCTCAAACCTTCCACTTCCTGCCCCTGATGAACTCCTTTGAGTGAATCCCTTTGGATCATTATCTTACTGCGTGATAGAAGATGTCGCAGTCACTCTTTTTGCATTTTTCTTAAAATTGACAAAATGTTTCTGTAGACTTCTGAGTTAATTGTACTGCTGCCATCATATCTGACATCATCAATGAAGATTAATGAGCCTGTCCCAGAAGAAGTAATGTAAGCCTGAGCCATGACATTGTCTCCACTTGTTTCACAGATGAGCCCTCTGTAAAGCTAGGACCTCTTACTATTCATCATTAATTGAAGAACATAAGAACAACCCCAGGTTTCTTTTCAGCACTGTAGCCAGGCTGACAAAGAGTCGGAGCTTTGTAAAGCCGAGTATTCCTTTCACTTTAACCTTTCACTTCATGAATTTCTTTACAAATAAAATTTTAACCATTAGAGAAAAAAATATTCAAAACCATCTCAAAGACTTCATGTTCAGTAGCTTTCAGCACTGCTGGTATTTGTTTAGACTGTCTCACTCCAGTTGATCTTTGAGTTAACTTCAGTAGTTACTTCCTCCAAACCATCAACATGTTTATTAGATCCCATTCCTACTAGACTGCTCAAAGAAGTCTTTCCATTTATTGATGTTTCAATCTTAAAAATGATCAATCTTTCTTTTTTAATTGGCTATGTACCACAGGCCTTCAAGGTGGCTGTAATTAAACCGCTACTTAAAAAGCCATCACTTGACCCAGCTGTCTTAGTTAATTATAGGCCAATCTCCAACCTTACTTTTCTCTCCAAAATTCTTGAAAGAGTAGTTGTAAAACAGCTAAATGATCATCTGCAGAGGAACAGTTTATTTGAAGAGTTTCAGTCAAAATTCATCACAGTACAGAAACAGCATTAGTGAAGGTTACAAATAATCTTACAGCCTCTGACAGTGGACTCATCTCTGTGCTTGTCCTGTTGGACCTCAGTGCAGCTTTTGATACTATTGACCATAACATTTATTACAGAGATTAGAGCATGCCATAGGTATTAAAGGTACTGCACTGCAGTGGTTTGAATCATATTTATCTAATAGACTCCAATTTGTTCATGTAAATGGGGAGTCGTCTTCACACACGAAGGTTAATTATGGAGTTCCATAATTAACTTTCTGTGCTAGGACCAATTTTATTTACATTATACATGCTTCCCTTAGGCAGCATTATCAGAAAGTATTGCATAAATCTTCATTGTTATGCAGATGATACCCAGCTTTATTGATCCATGAAGCCAGATGACACACATCACTTACACATTAAAACTGCAGGAATGTCTTAAAGACATAAAGACCTGGATGACCTCTAATTTCCTGCTTCTAAATTCAGATAAAACTGAAGTTCTTGTGCTCGGCCCTACAAATCTTAGAAACATGATGTCGAACCAGATACTTACTCTGGATGGCATTACCTGAAAAGCCTTCAGCTGATTCAAAATGCTGCAGCTAGAGTACTGACAGGGACTAGAAAGAGAGAGCATATTTTGCCCAAATTGACTTCTATTCATTGGCTCCCTGTTAAATGTAGAATAGAATTTAAAATCCTTCTCCTCACATACATTGTCCTGAATAATTAGGCCCCATCTTATCTTAAAGAGCTCATAGTACCATAAATCCCCAATAGAGCACTTCGTTCTCAGACTGCTGTCTTACTTGTGGTTCCTAGGATACTTAAGAGTAGAATGGGAGGCAGAGCCTTCAGCTTTCAGGCCCCTCTTCTGTGGAACCAGCTCCCAGCTTGGATTCGGGAGACAGACACCCTCTCTATTTTTAAGATTAGGCTTAAAACTTTCCTTTCTGATCAAGATTATAGTTCGGGCTGGATCAGGTGACCCTGAACCACCCCTTAGTTATGCTGCTATAGGCCTAGGCTGCCTTTTTTACTCTGTTTATACTTCACTCTGTGTTTAAACATTAGTTATTATTAATCTCTGGCTCTCTTCCACAGCATGTCTTTTGTCCCATCTCCCTCCCCTCAGCCCCAACTGGTTGAGGCAGATGACTGCCCCTCCCTGAGCCCTGAGTTTCTTCCTGTTAAAAGGGAGTTTTTCCTTCCCACTGTCGCCAAGTGCTTGCTCATTGGGGGTCGTTTTGACTGTTGGGTTTTCTCTGTATTATTGTAGGGTCTTTACCTACAGTACAAAGTGCCTTGAGGCAACTGTTTGTTGTGATGTGGTTCTATACAAATAAAACTGAATTAAATATAATTGAATATGTTTGGGATCATGAGCAGATCCTTTCTCCAAACTTTAGACTTTCTATCATTATTTTTTGTCTCATCAGTCCATAAAACTTTGTCCCACAATTTCTGAGGCTTGTCTCTGTACTTATTGGCAAATTTCAGCCTGGCCTTCCTGTTCCTTCTCATAAAATAGTGGTTTGCATCTCCTGGTGAAGCCTCTGTACTTTTGTTCATGAAGTCTTCTGTGAATGGTAGATTGTGATACCTTCCCTCCTGCCCTCTGGAGGTTGTTACTGATGTCACTAACAGCTGTTTTAGGGGCTTTCTTTACAGCACTCATAGTGTTTCTGTCATCAACTGCTATTGTTTTCCTTGGTCTAGCTGTTCAACATCTGTTACTTAGTACACCAGTGACAACTTTCTTCTTCAGGGCATTTCAAACAGTTATACTGGCTATGGCCATTGTTTGTGCAATGGGTCTGATTGATTTTCCATCTTCTCTCAGCTTCCCAATTGCTTGTTTTTCACCCAAAGACAGCTCTCTGGTTTTCATGTTGCTTACTCCTCTTAACTATAAATGCACAGTCTGCACAGGCAAAACCCAAATCTGAAACTGAGCGTAGATATTCAGTTTGAGCGTAGATATTGTTTGAATAATCACAGGACATAAATGTAAATACCTGGAAATAAAAGCTGAGATGTTGATCATTTGTCTCATATTTATCTTTTAATGTCAAACAGCCTACAGCAAAATAAAGAGATTGGCCTCACTGTTCCAATAAAATATCCAAAATGGAGGGGAGTGTAATTGAACAACTTCATGAATGAAAATACAGAGGGTTTCCAACAAGGTGCAAACCACTGGTTACACTCAAGAACAGAAGGTCAGATTAGACTTTGTCAGAAAACATCTGAAAGAGCCTGCATAGTTCTGGGGGGAAATTGGACAGGTGAACCTAAGATTAACTTGTATCAGAATAATGGGAAGAAAAAAGTATGGAGAAGGAAAGGAGCAGGTCATGCTCTGCAGCATACCACATCATCTGTAAAACGTGGTTGAAGCGATGTTTATGGCATGATTATGGCTGCCAGTGGAATGGATCATTAGTGTTTATTGATTATGTGACTCCTGATAGAAGTAGCAGGATGTATTCTGAAGTGTGCAGGGCTGTACTCTGCTCAGATTCAGCCAAAGAGCTTCATTGTGTAAATGGATAATGACCCAAAGCAAACTATAAAAGAAACTTGCCTTAAGAGTTTCTTAAGGCAAGGAAATGGGATATTCTTTAATGTCCAAGTCAATCACCTGATCTCAACCCATCAGAGCATGTGTTTCAGTTATTAAAAACAAAACTGAATGCAGAGAGACCCACAAGCAAGCAGCAGCTCAAAGTGACTGCAGTAATAGCAGAACATCTCAAGGGAGGAAACAGCATTTGGTGATGTCTTTGGGTTCTAGACTTCAGGCAGTCATTGACTGCAAATTCTCCCTTTGATTTTCATCCAAGCATAAAAAACAATCCTGATATCTAAAGTTATGTTAGTATGTCCAGTTACTTTTGAGCATCTGAAAATAGGGTGCTTACTATAAAAATGGTTGTAATTCCTAAAAAGTTAATGCCAAACTTTTGTTAAACCCCTTAAAAGTCTGCAGTTCAACCACATATTGACCATTTGATTGAAAATGCACAGTGGTGGTGTGCAGAGGCAAAACTGCAAAAATTGTGTCATGGTTCAAAAACTTACGGGCTTAAATGGGAAAGGTGTGACAGCGACAGTGCTGGCCTTGTTTTCCTGTGTCTATTCCATCCAGGTGCTTGCTGTTTGGCTGGCTGAGCATTTGGTTTCACTTTTGTTTTTGCATGCACACACCCACTGATTCACTTTCTCGCGTGAACGTTTCACTTAAACGTGCGCGCAGACCAGTGCACGCCCACGTTTAAGTTGTTATATCTACGTATAATGTCAGAGTTATAGATCTATCAGCTGTTCCGGTGGAGGCAGGATTCATCCAGAGGGCTGAGCATAAATGTGCACATCATCTTTTTCTTTTTTTTTCTGTATGCCTTGTAATACTTGGTATTTATTACAGTCGGCATTATATACTATAATATTCAGATGTTATTCAGGCATTAATCTAAGACACTTTCGATCCTTCTGAGTCATATTAATTGTCCCATTAATTTTGACAGATTTTGTGTTGTATTTTACAGACCTGAGAGAAGAAAAAAAACTGTGAAAAATGGCCTGTGGTGTTGCAGGGCAGTACAGCCTCAGTTGTGTTCATTATGGGCTGATCATTTGACTAAAAATCTGAAACACTGCAAATCTATTGGCTCACTTCAAAAAATATCTTGATTGCCTGCATGCATTTTTTATTGCTGGGTCTGAAAGGAAATCTAAATACATATTTAATGAGGTCAACTGTAATAATTACTGTGTCCACGGGTTGGATTTACCAACGCCCTGCACCACAGCAAAACCCTCTTTCAGTTTTAAACAGCTACTGTGGAGATGTAATGAAGAGGATGTCACCAGGTATTTTGGTGGCTGGCCTTGTTTTATACATTTGTACGAGTTTTCCATTCACAGCACAAATTTGGGGGAGGAGAATATTTAAATTAATCCTAGAAACTAATTTACAAAAGTTTGCTGCATGCAGTTTATCGGTAAATTTAGCATGGCTAAAAATTAAAATAACGTGTTATTTTGGTGTTATATTTGTGAGTGTTTAGAGGTGAGTCCCATTCTGCTCCTCAGTATAATAGTATTTTACTGAAACTGTGAAGAACTGAAATGTTTTGTTTCATTTTTTTATCATTTCCCCACAGAGATCGATACATAATTAAAATATCTGCATGTTTTTTCTAGCAGTGCGCACACAGAATGATTTTGATGTAGTTTCTTTCATTTTGTGCTCTTCTACACATTCAGGTTATGTGTAATAATGCAGTTCTCCTCTGGAAAAATTCTGCACTCCACCTGAGTTTCAGTCCTCGGGACCTCACACAGTCCCCAACAGTTTCTAACAGATGAATTGTCCCTCATAGAAAACCATTTTGATTCTTTTTCAACCTCCTCTTATAGATCTTAACGGCCACTGTGTTTTCAGAGAGAAATTAGTGTAAAACCTACAATCTTAAGCTGTGTCCAAATTCAGGGGCTACATCCTTCAAAGGACCCAGTCTACGTAAACCCCCTGAATTTGGACACAGCTTTATAGTGTGTGTGTGTGTGTGTGTATGTGTGTGTGTGCGTGTGCATGCGTGCTTGCGCGTGCATCTGTGTGGTGGGCGGGGATATAGCAACACTTGATGACACCTTATTGCATAGGTGTTTAAAGAATTTGAAAGCTTAGATGTGTTGTTGGATCATTTGCCTTTTGAGAAACACACTGAGAATGGCTATTCTTATTAGAGGTCATCCATCTTTGTCTGGGGACGTGCATCCTGAAACCACTTTGATTGAACTTGAAACTGATGTGGGTGATGCAAAACAACACCAGCAAAGATTTTACAGTCTTACAAGAAAAGAGAAGAATATTGATGGTGAAGTTTTGGATATGCTTGAAAATAACATTGCTGTACCAGCTTCCCCAAACTGGGCTTCTCCTTGTCTTCTGGTGAAAAAACTGACAAGTACTGATTTCTTTAAAGAAAACACAGTACTAAGCCTGATTAATATCCATTGCCTCACATCAAAGAATGTATTGATCAAGTTGGTACAGCTGAACATGTGAGCAAGTGTGATATACTGGACAATGGCAAGTGCCATGAAGTCCTAGAGCTCAAGAAATATCTGTTTTCATCACAACATCTGGTCACTACTCATATACAGTCATGGGTTTTGAATTATGCAACATACCAGTCATGTTTCAATGACTTGAAAATCGTTGTTAATGGGCTGAAATGTTGTGCTGTCTATTTGGAAGATGTGGTGGTATATAGTATATCTGAGAGGTCTTGTAGGGTCTTTACCTTATAATATAAAGCACCCCGAGGTGACTGTTTGTTTATTTGCTCTGCTTCATGTTAACAAGGTTTTGTTAATGTCAGAGCTTTGCTGTGTTCTGTTCTCATTTTATTGGCTTCCAGATTGGATCAGCCGTTCAAGCTTTATGTGGATGCAACCCACATTGGTGCAGGTGCTGTGCTCATCCAAGCTGGTAAAGAAGGCAGTGAACATCCTGTTAGCTTTTCCCCCAAGACATTCAACTCCCCACTAGCTGAATTGTTCAGTTATTGAAAAAGAAGCACTTGTATTAATTTAGGCTTTTTGGCACTTCAGAGGGTTTCTTGACTCTGGTCGGCCAGTTTTAATATGTTCTGATCATAAACCATTCACCTTTCTGAACTCACGGCACTACCCAAATCAGAGGCTCATGTGGTGGGCCCTCTTTTGCAGCCTTACAATTTAGACATCAGGCAAATCAAAGGCAAAACAGCGCACTTGTGCTGATGCAGCACACTTAAGCAGATGGGGCTCCGGGTACTATAAAGCAGCCCTGCCAGAACCTCTCACCAGCTCTAGAACATTTAGTTTCTTTTTTATTTTGCATGCACATACTCTCACGCACTTTCCCTGTCCTCAAACATTGCATACACACTGATGTACTGACAACTGTTCATGCTAATCTTTGGTCTATTTATTCAATTAAACCATTAAAGAGCACCCAAAGACTATATGTATTCTCCCTCTTTTTATCACATTTGTTTAATTTGGGCTATGAAGAAGGGGTAAATCACAAGGCCATCCATCTAAAAAGGGTTTTCATCCAGGAAATGTTAAATAAAGACAAAGATTTGTATAAAATTAAAGCTTCACCTCTGTCTTTACTGCGCAACCATTGTTCACTGCGATTTTAAGAAAAGATCAATTGAAATAGGTTTGGCCTACAACATATAATTCTATGATTTACTGGCTCTAAAGACTGCATCCCAAACAATGACATTTTGCCCGTGTAACATAATTTCTTACTCTCCTCTGCCGGAGCTGCTGTCTGTTTTGTAAATGCCTCCAAGACACTGTTATTGATTTTGCCCTGTCAACCTACATTAATTTTGTCATCTAGTGAAGAAGCCCAGCCCGGTGGTAAGAACACTAAGGGGGAGATTGCATTATTTAAGCCCAACCCAAAGTGTCTGGGTTGTCATGATCTCATATGAGCATATATGTAATCTTACAGTTTTTATTCAGCCATGGCACAACGTGGTCTGTACTGACAACTTTTGATCTCTGAAGCCAACTGCTGCAGAAGCAGTCGGTGTATTCAAGTACCGCTGGGAACAGTTTGGTCGCAAATATTTTTTATGTGCCAGCTAAAGCACTCTTTTCCTTAGTGATTTTACAGTGGCAGTGTATTCCTTACATGATGTGGTGTGTTAAAAACGCGTCTAGACACAGACCGTCGCTTTTACTAGTGCTCTGAGGCCCCTATAGGTCGCATTTAGCCACTGGAGGGGTTGACATTTCCAGTGTTACAAAGTGGTCGTCACTGCCAAAGTGCGCTAACAAGGTTTCCTATTGTCTTTGAAGGCAGCACTGATCTTGCGGAGGTTCGGGGAAGCGCATCTGAGGCGCGTTCATGTTTTTATACACACAAACACGCGCGCAGGCCACAGTATCACACCGGGAGCATCCCTGAAAGGAGGGAGCGTTTACAGTCTGGAAGACTCGCTGTATTAGCTTTTGTCAAGCTTTATCAAGACTCTCTGACGACGCATCATGATCCCGGGCTCTGCCGGGCCCCCTGGATGCTGAGGCGCGCACAGAAAACCACACTGGACCGGCATAAGGACCCCCACTGACCGCGTCTCCTCCAGCAGCAGCAGCAGCAAGCCCGAGACGGAATGTCAAGTAGCCCTGAAGAAAGTCACTCCAGGGGCGGCGGCTCCAACCGTGACTTGAAGATGGCCTCTTCGAGCAGCACGTCCCTCGAGGATGGAAATCCACCACCGCTGCACCAAAACCGTATACGGCAGGTGGGTGTCTGTCCGCAGCCTGCTCCCTCTCTCTGCACTAGCTGGACCAGTCAGCCGTGTAACGAGCAGTCCAAACCGCTGATGCTGATGCTGTACGCTTAGGCAGAGCGGTCATAGGCGTTGCCGTGCTTTATCACGTCGTCGCTGCCGAGCTGACAGATTTTCTCATATTGCTGCATAAATTGTGTTCAAATTAGCTGTTAATAATAGAAAAGCTGTTCAGCGGAGAAAAGGCCATCTGTTTTGATAAGAGACTTAGAGGGGCGTGCTTCAGCAGAGTGTGATAAAACCCAAACAGGCCAACTGTGCCAGTTGTTATGACCGTCAAAATAAATGCCGCCAGGTCTGCTGTATAATGCGCTTCAGTGAAGAATGTTTACAACTTAACGTCTACCATTGGAAATTTACCGTGTGGATGGGCCATATCCTCTCTTCAACAAATACGACACACTGCAAGTCGTTTACCTTGTTCTGAATATATGGTAGGTCCAGAGACTTGTGTCTGATAATCAAAATCGTCAAATAATGACACACACACACACACACACACAAACACTCATAGTATGTAGTATCTGCTCAGTTGTGATTCTGTTGCTATTTTTGTTCTGTTTGCTATTAAGTCCTCCTATGGGCTGGAATTCCTTTCTTCGCTCCTCTTCCTGTGTGTGCACCAACATTATTTCATACAGTGTGCAAAAAGTCTTGGGTCACCACTCATTTCTAAGCTCAGCAAAAGCAGAGGTTTTATAATTCTAGTGAGCTCACATCTAAAACAGATTTCTTGTGATTTCTTTAAGTAGTCTTCATGAATAGTTCTCCAGGCTTCTTGAAGGACATTCAAGCCTCTTCTTTGTATATTGGCTGCTTTTTGTTTTGTTCTTTGTCAAGATGATCCCACACTCCTTCAATGATCTTGAGGTCAAGGTGCTGGGAAGGCCAATCCATGACTGAAAGTCTTCGATTGTCTGTTTTTCTCTCCAGCTGTGCTTTTACTGCATTGGCAACATCTTTGGGATCATTGTCATGCTGAAAAATGAAGTTGTTGCCTATCAGATGTTTTCCAGATGGTGTTGAACGTTAGATTAAAATTTGACAGTACTTTAATGCTTTAATAATTCCATCAATTTTGACAATATCCCCAATACCACTGATTGAAATGCAGCCCTAAACCATAACAGGGCCGTAGACACTCACTTTTGTACCTCTCTTCTGACCTCCTCCATACCTGGTGATGACTGTTTGAACCAGAAAGTCCTGCCACTTCTTCTTTTGTGCTCCCCTGGTCAAATTTGATCCGATTCTTAACGACACACTGCACACCACGCCGAGATATTCTGAATTTTCGGCTAATGGCACTTTGGAAATCACCTTGGTGTTGCAAAAATGCTATTTTATGCTTGTCAAACTGTGTTATTGTTGACTTTTTTTTTGTTTTGTTTTCCAGATTCAGGTAAAGAAATGAAGCATGTTTAGGTGCCTTTTTTATACTTGAATGATTTATAGGTTAGTGTTAAGTGCCTTAACACTAACAAAGAAAACAAAAACACAAAAACCATTTGTCTGAAAATGGTGAGGTAGTTCTCCAGGCTTTCAGAAAGCCTGGAGAACTATAGCTCAAGACCACTTTAAAAAATTGCATGAAAGTCTGGATCCTTTGAAGCAAAATTAGACTTTTGCGCAGTACTGTATATTTGTCATTAAGTTCTAGATTTACTGTTATAAATCCATATACTAGGAATCCACAAGTTAATTTTCATAAATTTTAAGTATAAAAAAAGAAAGTGGATGTGATCATGCAATGTGTGTGTTGGCTGCTCAGTGAAAGTGAGTCAGGAGATGGTAGAGGGTTGTTTCCTGTCTCAGTGCACTCTCTGGGGCTAATGTGATTTCAGTAATGGATTGTGGTGCTACATATACGCATGCACACAGACAGACACTTAGACCATTCTTATGGGTGGGGCCTTGGAGCTTGGATACTTGGATGTAGTCAGGAGTTCCTTTTATTGAATGGCATTGAAATGTCAAAAGGAACACTGCTGTCAACCAATAACAGTGTGTATGAGGACTACTGTAGTTCTTTTTTTTTGCCGCTTATTTAGATAAATTTGAACAGAAAAAATATGAGCAAACTAATAATTTATCTGTGAACTATAACTGATGCTCAGCATATTCATGTATTTATGATGATGTGCTCTTACATCATAAATTTCTTGATTTTTGTTGAGTGTTGAGGCTTTTTAGAGGCTGAACTGGTAAAATGAGCCACACCTTACAGCTTCTTATCCAGCTGAACTTAACCACATTCATTACAATTCACATGGAAGTACAATACTATTTGTCATAATTTTTTCATTTATTTATTAATTTATTTATTTTAGAGACTAATATATTGGTTGGGCAATAATCTGACATTGCCCTTGTACAGATTTGTCACCGTCATTCCAATATACAGTGCTTAACAAATTTATTAGGCCATCACCCATTCCATGGTTTATACCACAGCTGCCCTAAATTAACATTATAGGTAATTACCAATAACATTTTTTAGGGTTTTGTAATGGTTAATGCACCAGTATGCAGGAGCTCTTTCTCTTGTGTTTGAATGTTATGCTCAATTCATTTCTGCTTCCTGAGACGACTCCAGTGTGCCTTCACGACAAGTTGGGTAGAAAAACGTGAATCCAGTTTTTTTTGCCTAATAAATAACAATATATATATATTTTTGTTTTAAACAGGTTTTTGACCGATTTGCAAAATATTTGTGTTTTCTTGTTTTTACGGCAGGCGGGCCAGTACATTTGTTAAGCACTGTATACCTACAGTCACGTGAAAAAGAAAGTTTTCAGAGGACTCTACAACAAAATGGCTGGAAAAAAAAGAGACAAGAATCAAGATGTTGCAACGCCCCAAAGTTCAGACCTCCACCCAACTGAAATGCTGTGGTTGACCTCAAAAGATCTGTGTATTAACACATTCCTGCAAACCTCACTGAACTGAAGCAAAGTAAAGAAGAGTGGGGCAAAATTCCTTCACGACAAGTTGAGAGACTAATTAAATGATTACTTCAAGTTATCGCTGCTTAAATTGGTTCTACGAGACATTGAATCATGGGGTGTCCTCTTAAAACTTTCTTTTTCACATAACAGTAATTATATATATATATATATATATATATATATATATATATATATATATATATATATATATATATATATATATATAAATTACATATATATAAATATATATATATATATATATATGTAATTTTTTTCTTTTTTACAGAGAACAATGCAGAAAAAGATGCCTGAGGCAGCGATCAGTAACAAATGGTTTGTTCAGTAGAGTGCACTGTGTGCATAATGCGTCACAGCTGAGCAAACAGTGGTGCAAAGTCAAAATACCTTAAAGAGTCAGCACCCCAAATGTATGGAAAACTGTGCTCCATGTTATTTCAGATTTCTGTCAATATCATTTTGGTGTGTATTTGTGTGTGTGTGTGTGTGTGCGCGCGCACGCTTTGGGGTATACACTGTACACTTACGGTTCACAGTTGTTTTGTGTTCATGTGTGACTCTGACACTGTCTTCACTTCGGACACTTTTTATAAGCTGAAAACACATCTGCTGTTGCTGGAAATGGGTTTAATGAGAGCAGCGAAAATGAAGTAGCCTAAATGTGCGTGGCCCAGCAATGAGTAGTACAGAGCTGTAGAGTTAAGTGGGTTCTTCTGTGAAAGCGAGTCATTCCACATGTGATCATTTTATTCACTGTGAGTATAAAGAGTTGCACATTTTGGCCTCTTGGGTTACATCACTTTGACTTTTTAGATAGACTGTGGCACATCAAAGGGATACTGTCCAATTAACAGACTTTAGTACAAAAAAAATGCCATTCTGTTGTCTTCCAAATGTGTATCTGGCCAAGTGGAAACTCTTGTTTTTATTTGTTAAAGAGAAAATATCTTTCTAGAAACAATAGCTTGGTTTGTCTAATGCTTTTCGCAGACATGTTTCATAACAGGATTGACTGCAGGAAGAATTATTATTTTGAATTGAACTTTCAAAAAATCTTTATCTCCGCTGCACTGGCCAAACCACTGATAGAAAACAGGTGTGAAACTTGCAAAAAACAAACAAAAAAACAACTTGACAGAAAGACTTGTAACACAATACGCAGCTTTAGTGCTTAATATTGTGAATAATATAAAGTAAATGTAAAATGCTGAGATTGAGTTCAACAATAGCAGAGCTGTGACACAAAAAGAGAACATGACTAAGGGAGACTGGGATGTGAAGATCTTATTTTCAGGTCTAAAAATACTGCCTGCCTCTCTCGTGATTGTCCTGGAGAGAAATTGCTTCTTCCCAGCCAAATGGCTTTGTGTCCACGTCTCTGCGCTCACTGCAAAGGACCAATGTCACTGTTCATTTGCACGCTGCTCTGAGCTGTTGTTAAATGATTGCTTCTGCAGTCTGCTCCCTCCTCTATGATATGTGGACTGCGTCATAATATGTAAACTACTTTCCTGGGCTTGAATAGTACTTATGAGCAGAGATTGATTCCACTAGATTTTATGTTCACTGCAGTCTGAGACAACTAAAGGAAATACTTGAACCTTGAGGCTCCAGTGGAGGCACACTGGCCCCCATTTAGATACACATACAAATCACAGAAAAGTGTGACGCCTTCATTTTATATCCAAAAATAATGGGTTTACACAGCTTGACCTGTTTCTTATTCAGGGCTTGGCATGAAGATCCCATTTGAAAGAAATGTCACTACGTACACGATCCTCTTTCCCCCGTCCTTTTACACCTTTTCGTTGCGCCTCATTCCCTCTCCACTTTCTTTTCAGTTTGCCAGCTATCTTTGCTCTTCCAGAACTTCACTTTCTCCTTTTTCCTCTTAACAAAGGGGTTTGATTCAGCTTGGTTTTCTCCATGTCTTTTTGGCTGCCGTTCCTACCCATCTCTCATTTCCCAGCAAAATAGCTCCCCTCCCCACCCCCTCCCGACACTGATTCTGCCTCGCGCTCCTGCCCACTAGTCCCTACACTCAGGTCCCGATGTGCAAGGAGGTCAGATTACACTGCAGCCTTTGACATTTTCATCTTTCTGTTTTCCGCCTCTCTGTCTGCATCTTTTATGTCTCTCTGTATCTGCCTGCCTATCAATCGGTCTCTCTTTTTCCACTGGGAGTGTCATCATAGGACTCTGCAGGAAGGGAGTCCTAATGGAGCCATGAGCTTCATTGCATTACTTCAAAACAGCTTCATCAACATACACCCACATATGACCACAGTTATCTTCTGCTGCACTCTGCCCAGTAGAAATGTTTGGGGTGAAATACTGTACGTCCATTGAAATATCCAAACACACTTATAGATAAAGCATTATACTGTATATCAGTATTTACCAGAGCTTTTAGAGCACATGCCTGGTTATAAATTCTTGCACAGAAACCTGTAAATGACTGCAGGCCAACAACTGGAGTACCAGATGGTTATTAAATGCCATTAACAATTTATAACAGTTTCCTGTGAAATGTGGGCTTAGTACCTCCAGATCATTTCTGTATAGATATGATTCAGCAGGATACACCTGTCATTTACAATTTCCCACTACCCGTGTACTATACCATTAGCAAAATGGCATACTACTGTAAATGTAGACAGCATTAAAGTTACCCCAGGGTTTCAACTAATAATTATTTTCATTATAAGTTAAACCATCAGTCCCTTTTTTGGATGTTAAAATGTTAATCCATCCATTTCTTATTTTGAAAGTTAGTTAATTGTTTCATTTTAATCAAAAAATTGTAAAGTATTAGGGTTCCACCTGCTTTTTCTTTGC
The DNA here is from genome assembly GCA_024447675.2 of Pterophyllum scalare. NCBI lineage: Eukaryota > Metazoa > Chordata > Actinopteri > Cichliformes > Cichlidae > Pterophyllum > Pterophyllum scalare. The sequence continues at coordinate 67,552 of JAMQGT020001825.1, forward strand.
TATATATTGAATACATTTTTGTAGTTCAGTGCTTTTGGACCAACGAAACAAGCTCAGAGAATACATGTCAAAGAATGCTAATTGGAATTTTCACTGCTGTATTCAAAATGATTGCTTTTTGTCAGCCGATTAATTGCTAATTGAAAAATAATTTCAGCAATTGCAATTATTTTTCAATACTGACATCTGCTTTTAGTAAATTAATGTCAGGGAGTGACCTTATTAGCAAGATGTTCTTCAAATACCAGTGAGCCATGTTGCTGATGAGCTCTGATGCAATGTACAAGCAATACATATGAGTGTTGGGTTTCTGTACTAGGTAATGGTGATAGGGTGAAGAGAAATGCATTGGTATTTCTGTCCCATATCCAAAATCCAAAGTGCACATGAGCATGTCTATACTGGGGTACAAACAACATCCTGACACAACCTCATAGCTTGCTGGGGTGCCCTAGTTATATTTGACACCATCTTTCACTGGCATATCTTTTCCTTATAGATGGTTCAAGGACAGAGATAGCATCACTAGATGTGTCACGTCATAGTTCATCATCGTTGTGCTTTTCTAATTTAGGGAAAAGGTTGTACACTGAAGTAGATGAAATCATAAAGAGAGAACTTGAAAGAGTATGAGCTCAGTTTGAGAAAAACTAGCAACACTGTGTAAATATTGTATCACTCGGGGTGCGTCCTTCACTCCATGGAGGGCAGTTGTTGTTTTTGGACTGGGGTAGTGGGAGGCATTTAGAAGTTAATTTATTTATAATGGTCTTAGAAAGCTGATTCCCATTAGAGAGAAACAGAGCAGGGTGTGGTTGGTGATCAATGGACTTCTCAGAAGCTCAAACATGTTTATATGCACTCTCTCCAGCTGTCAGCTCCTTTCTAATGCTCCTCCTCTCCACCCATCTCTGCTGCCTCTTGCATCAAATTTAAGTTGGGTAAGTGAAGGTTTTCTCTCAGGAAAACACATCAAAGCTTTTCACTGTGTTTCTGAGAATAGGTTGGCTCATCAAATTAAGTGTACACACGCGTGTGCACAAACACATGGCAACAAAACAGACTGCTTTTTTCACGTGCAGAGGAAGATGCTGTGACACATCTTCTAACTCATGCAGTTGCAGTATCAGAGTACAATTTACCTCCTTAGTGCCTGATTTATACCTGTGCTTGTTAGAATTCATTCTGGCATTTGTGCCACTTTTTTATGTTCCATTTAGGTGTAACATTTCCCTTTTTGAACTCACATCACATATGGTTACAGATATAAAAATGGGCTGAAAAAAGGGACTTCTAAATAAATGGGTATTCTGCTCCCATCTGTTTCATTTTCTCTGTCACTGTCTCACAGTTTTATTTTATGTCTGTCTTACTAATTGTCTGCGCAGTTCTTTCTCTCACTGCGTGACAGCATCGCAGCATCACTCAGCATTCCTGTATTACTGTGCACTGCAGTGAATTTTAGGTCACACGCTTCATTATTCATAATACATTCAATTTGGAGGTGAAATTAGTTTCTGCCTGAATACCCGCTGTCATCTGACACAGCATCGTTTTGTTATTCTAGCACATTAAAAGAATAGTGAAGCTTAAAGAAAAGGTGTACACAATTTACTGTATGGATAATTTTCCAATTCTAAATTAGCTGTAGGTGTGAATGTGAGTGTCAATGATTGTGTGTCTTTATGTGTAAGTCCTGCAGTGGACTGGCAATCTTTTCAGGGTGTACACTAGCTAGGATAGGCTCCAATCCTATCCTGGGAGCTTTTTAGCCAGATGTTTAAATCCCTGCTTTTCCATCATGTAACTGCATCAGTAATTTGCAATTGCTGTTTGCACTTCCTGTCATATGGAGTGCAACAAGTGAGCAACTCTAGGTGGAGTAATTTGTTTATATTTGAGTTGCACACTAACAGATACCAGTATCTCCTCCTTGTACTTCATGGTGTTTTTGCCTCAAGTGGCAAAATAAGTTTGTTGGATATTTTGCAAAGTACTGGAGGTTTCTGAAGTGTCTCACTTTTTATGTACTGTCATTAGAGGCTGACGCAGCTCTCGCTGTCAGGCATGCCCGGGCTTGTCTCATTATTGAGCACACTAGAGAATGTAAACGCATGGCATTGCTATAGCAATGATATGTGATACAACAGTTTTATGCCATGTAAAATATTACACAGGTATTATCACAGACTATATGATATGGCACAACCCTATTACTTTGTAGTGTATAGAGCAGAAATTATATGCATAACTATGGACAGCTGCTCACACATTCACAGGGATGTTTGATTTGGCAGATTTTTACACCAGATGCCCCTCCTGGTGCAACCCCAAAGAGATTTGTGTCTCCTCCTGGCATCGAACTGAGATCTTTCACTTGTTAGGTAAATGTGTACATTATGGGGCCATGCAAAATGTACTTCAGTATTTATTACAGAACTGCAGACTGTTGTCACAATATCTGGTACATTGTTATTACTTAACAATGATAGCATCTGATAACAGGATGGCAGTCTTATTCAAGTGTTTATTCTCCATTGGCCTCAAGGCCTCTCTCTCATCTAATTAAAAGAAAATGCAAGCTGACATCATGTGTTCCCAAGGGATTTGGGCAGAACTTCAAAAAGGGGAAAAGGGGAAAGCTATAAATTTGTATACTGGCCATTTGCAAGGTAGTGGCTATCTTACCAACCCTCATGTATCATAGGGATGTTGCTTGTAGCTGGAAAGCATCACATTTTACTGACAGCTTTTAGATGTAACACCTCATAAACTTCATCAGTTACGGGAAGTGAATAATGAATTTATTGATGTGAGCAGTTGCTTACACTGCATTACTGGCCATCTGGGTTCTCTTACAGTGCTCATAGGTTATTTGGGGAAAGAAAGACGTTGAAGGTTGTGGCATTATGTAACAAAAAGTAAAAGCTGCTCGCAATCAGTTAATGTAACCCTGCTGTTTGCCTTTAGTGCTGGTGCCTGTGTGTGAGGGTGTGAGTATCTGGGGTGTTAATGTGGCTGTAAAACAGAAAAACAAATGGAGCAAGTCATGTTATGTGTAAATCAACAGAGTGGCTAACGAGAGTTTTCCATTTGTGCGTGTTTGATTCTCTGCTTCATTAACAAAAAGGTGTGGTCCATTTGACGACTTCTACCTTCATTCGGCTTTCTCTCTGCCTATATCATGTGTGTATCGTATCAAGGTTATGTCCTGTCTACAATATGCCTTTCTATTCCATCTCATCTCATTTCAGCCCCTCCCACCAAGCATCCTTGTTTTTATTACTTGCTGTGTGTTTGGGTGTGGTCTGGTCTGGATTCTTAACTGCCTGCTTTGTTCACTTTCTATTAAATTTGACTGCATGATTTGGTTTTGGGAACAATGGAGAGAGAGAGAGGATGTGTGGTGTATATTTTATGGCTCTGACCTTTCTTAAGCACCAAAATAGGCCTTCAAAATGACTTGGCATTTAAACATGGTCTTTAAGCCAGTCTATTACTACTGTTTCAACGATGCATTTTATTCATTCTGTTACACAAATATGAACAGACATAATTTATTGGCAAACAATTTAGCTATTAGAAATAACGTATAGAAATAGCAACTTGCAAAGTCATTTGTTTGTGAAAAATTGCATATTTGTTGTTTTTATTTGGTTTTTCATTTGTTTGTTTTTTTTTCTGCACATGCTGTTTGTAGACCTTGTCGGCAGATTTATGAAGGCACCAATGGCAGTTTTCTTGGTTGAGTCCAATTTCTGATTTTTTTTTTCTAAGTGCGACCAATTTTTGCCAGTTCTGGTTTTGTTTATCAAAACTATAACAGAAGCAAAAAAAAAACCCAAACCTTTTCATTAATGCAAAATATTATTTTCATAATTAAAAAATGTTTAAACTAAATTTCTGTAAACTGTATGTTTATTGGATTTTCTCTCACTTAAACAACTGACAGTAAAGTGCTCTGCTACTGAATAGTTAACTGAAAATGAGTTGCTGTACAACCACCTTTACATAGCATTATTTTTACCTTACCATACAAAAGCGGGTGCAACAGATTTATGTAACAAAACAAATATAATTTACTTAAATCATTTTACAGTATGTTTGTAACTTCACCAGATAACAGGACACTGACCCTTTTCTGTTTTCTACTTATCTCCATAATTTTCCCAATAACTGCGTTGATCCTTTGTTCATATCAAGGCTCATACCAATACTGCTCTACTGCTGGTTCATGGCTGGCTCTGAGCTCTGGATAACTTTAGCTTTTGCCGGTTCCTTTGTTCGCTTATTTAAAATGTCCATGTTCAATGAGGTGGAGGCTAATTAAATGTCTCATCAGAATTCTTGTTATGTCCATTTTGTGGTGTTCCCCCTGTGGTTTATTTTGGCAAAATTTGTATATTCACTCAGAGTGAGGAGGTTCCAAAGTAATGGACATGGAAATATTAGTGTATATGTATGTTCATGAGTGTGCATGCAACTATTCGCCTGTGACACTATGTATGTGTTGTGCATGTGTGAAACGGACTGGCTCATAATTAGATGTACATGAGACTGACTGGCTGGTCATCGGTCCAGGCCGAGCACACTGGAAGTTGTCCGTTGCTGGTCCCTGGATGGTCAAGAAGTACAGCTCTACCATGCGTAGTTTTTGTAAGTAAGTGTTGGCCCAAAAAAGAATTGGGTGACTCTCCTCAATCCCTGTTCCAAATTTCAGGTGAAGGGGGTGGGGGGTGTTAAAAGCTTTAAGAAGTTTATATGAGTCATTTCAAACAGAAAGATGCATTATGTGCTGCAAGACACTCATCTCTGGTAGAACCTCACTAGTCAGCACTGTAGCTCCATTAGCAGATAAAATAATCGTCATCAACTTGAAAAGCACTCTGAGACCACGTCTTCCATCAAGGATAATACCCTAGCTCACAATTTTTTATTTTTTTTATTTTTTTATTTTTTTATATAAGCCTGTCATGTCTAGAATTTTTCGCAATTGGAATGCTGATCCAAATGCACTGAAGTACCAAACATATTTGCTTTTACAAGAACAGCTCTATAAGTTTTCTATAGGCTGTTCTTGTAAATGTTTGTATTTTTATTTATTTATTTAGCTCACAATTATAAAGAAAGTGATCTAAAATCTAATGTGTTATTCCTTTGCTCATGTTCCACATGTGTGCTCAAGTTTCATAAAAATTGGGTAGGTAATTTCCGCATAATCTTCATGACAAATGGACATGACCCGTTATATTACCACAACTTTAGCAACATCCAAAGCAGCTACATAAGCAACAGCAAAACAAATAGCGTTTACAGTTTAATGTTGTCCTCAAAGTTAGAATTAATTTTCTTGGCACTGGAGAGCAAGGACTATCTTTTTAAAACCCTGCTGCCTTTTGATGCATTCAAATTATTTTTGAAAACAATATTATTGCAATGGAGCTACAGTTGCCTATTGTATGCAGCTGGAAAATTGAACACAAACGAAAAGAATGAACAGGAACAAAATGAAACATAGGTGTTGCTTCGAACCCCCTTTTCATATCAAAGCATGGGTTTGTCTGCATGTGAAAAAGCACTTGTACACTTCTGCAAACACTTAAAGTTTGCATGTGTGCTCATCTCTGCTTCTGCCATATGTCTATCACAGAATGCTAATGGGCCAAATAAAAGCCTTTGGATCTATAAAATGGACAGCAGACCATTAACCCCTCCCCATGCACGAGATCCACTGAACCAACAGAAACAAGAGCTCACATCATCTTTCAGAGCTCCCATCAGTGTAACCTGAATCTCAAATGGAAACCTGCCTAAATACACACACACTTCCTCATCTACACATACATTTGCAGACAAGCAACTGCAACGTTATTACTTATTATTGAGGACACTGTTTGTGGATCAACTAACATGCTGATCAATAATTATGGATTTTGTCTGTTAAATCTGAAATTTAAGATGTCAGGCAATACCAGGGTTTTTACTTGTAAAACAGAGTCGCCTTTAGTTGACATAGGGAAGGTTTTTCATGCCAGATGCAAGGTCGATAAAAAGGACTATATACAAAAGTTTTTAAAAGTCATTCTAAGTACTGAAAGACAGTACATGAAGTCCTAATATGGACTCAATTAACCTGTATACGTCACTGCAAATGAAGACTTGATGCACTGCCCATTACTAAATACAGCCCCATGCAGTTTTACAGTATGCAAGCTTTTTAACCTTAGGTGATGAAGAATGACCCTTAAAACATTAATGACTGGCCTTCTTGTGTATGCTAGACGTGCTGTTGCTCTTCTGCATACTTTGGTTGCAATGGGTGGTCATTTAAGTTGATGTTGCCTTCCTGTCAACTTGAAGCAGTCTGACCATTTTCCTCTGACCTCAGACATCAACAATCTGGCATTTTTGCCATTCTCTGTAAAAATGGTAGAGATGGTTATGCATTAAAATCCCAATAAATTAGTGTTTTTTTTTTAAATACTCAGGCAAGCTTGTCTAGCACCAACAGCCATGCCACGTTCAAATTTCTTTTAAATCACCTTTCTTCCCCATTCTGATGCTCAGTTTGAACTTCAGGAGGTTGTCTTAACCATGTCTCCGTGCCTAAATGCACGGAATCGCTGCCACGTGATTGACTAATTACATATTTGCTTTAATAAACAGTTGAACAGGTGTACCTAATGAAGGGACACCTGCAGAAGACTGTGCATCATCTGCAATCAGAACAAAACTTGTAATTGGTGGTAATTTTAGTCATTTTTGTCACTGTAACAACATGCTGTTTGCTACTGTGAGTATTTCAAGCCATGATGCATATACATTTAAAATTACAACGGCAAAACAAGGGGTTACTGTAGTCACAGTATACTTTTTTAAAGCTTGTTTAGGGTTCATTACTTGTCCAAGGATACTTTGGCATACAGACTGGGTTAGTCAGGGATTGAACCACCAACCATCCAATTTGTAGGTAGCCCGCTCTACCTTCTGAGTCACAGCCACCCCACTTTTTTGTTAAGTGTTCAACATTGGTCTCAAAAGCAAGTCTAGTGTCCAGCAACAGTTTCAATTCTATGACTACAAATGGTTTTAATAGGTGAACTAGTGAATAGCACTCTCTTAGCTTTATAGAGTTTAAAATAAGTTTGTGCTCGATTAAGGGAAGAGCCAGTGGCATAAACAACAGTGACATCTGGGTAAAAATGTACATTACAATTTCAATTCATTACAGTTTGTCAGTGATTATATTGTTTTTTGGATAAAGTGAATAAAAGGCTTCAAGGCTTCTTATTCAAAAAAAAACTTGAAACTTAAAAACTTAAATTTTTTTTTATTTCTTAAAATATTAGTATCATGGATTAATAAAGCAGAAATTTCAAGAATTTTTTATTTGTGTTACTAGCAGTTGTTCTCTTTATTTTTCCAACCAATTATCACTGTTATTATATCAGATTATTGCGTTCAATCTAAGATCTGTAGCTGTTTCCTCAAAAAGAATACCTCATTCCCTGAATCACCAGCAGAGAGCAGCAAAGGAACTCACTGAAATATAAAGTACCTGCAGAGGCAGCATTGTCATAGAACTAAATGAATCAGTCAGGTTCAGTGCACCAGTTATTATTACAAATATTATTACAGTTGTGTAATGATTCAACAAATCTGTCACATTCATGATTGCTCGTAGAAAGAAATGTTACTGATGCTACTGTTGCTGACTGAGCCTGTGAAAACGAATCAGGCAGAATGTGTGAGCAGAAATAGAGGTGTGAGACTGTGCCCCTGTCACTGGTGCTGAAATTTCAAAGTTCTAACATTAGCTGCATTGACAGAGAGAGAGACCTTGACGCCCGTCCTGCTTGGAGTGGGCACACACACTCACATGCACGAGCTGTCAAATTCAATTCTATCAGCCACCAGTACAGAGGGTGCAGTGCAGTTGAGATTCAGACCATCCCACTTTCCCCCCCATGAAGGGGGAAGCCTGTAACTTGTAGGTAATTGGAAGCCACTGTTCTCTGCTCACTGGTCCCCCCCTCTGGAGCAAGTGGTGTGTCCTATTTTCTCTGTTGGCTCACAGTAGGAAAGCCTGCACTCAAGTTCACCCTTCTTTTCATGCTCTCCACTTGTTTTCTCTTGCACTCTTATTTAATTCGTTTATTTTGCAAAGTCTGCATTATGCATATTTTCATAAGTTTGTCATGTATGTATACCATGTATGGTATAAAAGAAACCAAACTTCTGCATAAATTGACACTATAAAACATCTTTATAGCCTCTTTATGGAATTATGAACTTGGAAATTGGGGGTTAACTATGATTGTACTGACAGAAATCAGCACTATCTTTTAATTTTACACAAAATGACTTTGATATTGACCTTATTTCCACGTTGTAATCCACCTTATGCCCCTTTTTGATCTATTAACCCTTACGTCTCCACATATTACCCTCTGTCGCTGAGAAGGGAGAGCATTTCCACAGCAGCAGAGAAAATAGCTGTGTCTGCAGCAGCCAGCTGGCTGTTAGCATGCAGCCTCCCTAAATCCCTTACACAATAAAAAATTTCCTGTGACTGGCTGACATGCACATTGACACTCATGCATAGACGTGCACATACGCGCACAACTTTTCGTAGCCACATCTGTTCACATGGAGGGTTTTCATGCACATCTGGGCTGGGTAATTCCCTGTGTGTGTTGAAATATGCGATGAGGATGAGCGAGTGAGTGGTTCCTGTGTTCATTTTTCATCAGCCCTTTTCAGTCATCGTCCCTCTTGTTCATGTTTGATAGGACCATACGAGTGAATGATTCTTTTTTATCGTGCATCTGTACGTGTGTGCCTGCGTTTTTGTATGAGGACTGAAATCCAGTTGCTGTGCAAGAGAGAAGAAAAGAAAACTGATTTTTTTTTTTTATTGAGTTTGGGTGAACACTACTTGAAAGTTTTTGTTTTTTTGTTTTTTTTTTCCAGTCATTTGGCAATATTTTGAGAAAGGCTAAAAGTAAAGGTATTTACTGTGCATTAGAGCAGGATTTATAAACTTTAAAAAACAGACAGAAAAGTAGAAGGGTGAAGTCATGGCCCACGCTGCAGCCCATCTTAAGAAAGCTCGTGAGCTTGAGCAACACCCAGAATACAGCGCTCTACAGAAAGCCAGGGAGAAGAGGAGACGGCAGCGGGAAAGAGCTGAGCGAAAGCGTCAGGTAAAACACACATCTGTCACATGTGGTGTGTGTTGCTACAATTTCATCACCGCATTCTGTTGCGTCCTTATTGTGAGAACTTATTCTAAGCTTTGGTGTTATGCTGTAGGACATCATAAGAAGGGGCTGTGGGGATTGCACAGATGTGAAGGTGGTTGAAATGCTTTGCTTAAAAAGAAAGCAAAGTAACTGGAACACTGTGTACCGTAACCATTACAACCTTTTAACATTGTCATCTGTTTTTCACTTTCGTAGCACTATAAGCCCCTAGCAATACTAGTTCATATGTTCATAAGTGACCTCGTGTACACAAAGCAGCTGCTAATGAGACATTCATGATAACAAGTAGAGTTTTGATTTTCATCCAGGGTAAGCATATATTTGGAAAGGCTACAGTGTATTATCGAGTATCCTTCATTACATGACTGACTCCAGGCTAATCTACGCAAATCCTGTACGGATACAGAGATTACAGCTGGTTCTCAATCAATCCAGTCTCTGCATGAGAAGTTTGGTTGGCAAACAGCTGAATGAGGCAGACAGACAAGTTAAAACTGACTAAGTAGAGGCTGAAAAATATTCTGCACGCACAGACACATGCACAAACACACACACACCTGATTTTATCAGTAATGCCTTTCTGAATGTGTGATAACTTGTAAATTTTGTTAATTAATAATGTTAATAATGTTATAAAGTATTAATTATCATTAACTAATAGCACAGTGAAAAGAGAAGCGTGGCTTCGGCAATGTGGAAAAAAGTTGCAAATGTGACCAAGGTACAAAATATAAATGAATTACTCAAAATTAGGGCTGTGTAATGAACAATTCTAAAAAGGTTGAATGTAGTGACGCACCTGTTTGCTGACCAGAGACCAGAATTGGTCAGTTTTCTGTGTTCTTGGTCAGAATCCCATATGTCTGATTATGCATATGCAACATGAATGCATACGAGCTGCCAAATATTTGCCACACACCAACATGTCATTAGTGTTATGAATACTCAGTGTTCGCCACCATGAGGACCTTTGTAACATAAAACCTAATCAGCCATTTAAATCACCATAACCCAGCCAGACATTTTAAAGAAACTAACAAAGGCAAAGTGACTAAAGCTTAAACTATCCAGAGCTCAGAGTCAGCCACAAGCCAACAGCCTCAGTATGAGCAAAGGATCAAAGCAGTTGTGAGGAAAATTATGCAGGTGAGTAAAAAAGAGAAAAAGGTTGATGTCATGTTATCGGGAAAATTTATAAACATACTGAAAAAAGATGAAAGTTACTGGGATTTTTGTTTTGTTTTGTTATATAAATCCCTTGCATTTGCTTGTTGCTGTTTGTTGCTGTTTTGTTTAATAAGGTAAAATATGTCAGGTAAAGGTGGGTAAAGGCCCCTAACCCTAACTCATTTTCAGTTAATTATTTGTACATCTTTCCAGTAGCAGAGCACTTTATTTTCAGCTGTTTCAGTGAGAGAAGATCCTGTAACTTACTGCAGCTTGAGAGAAATTGTAAAGTTGAATAACTCACAGCAGCAGAGAAAATTGATTTTTTTGCATATGCTATCGAGTATAGTTCTCAGAAGGAAAATCAGAATCAGCAAAAGTCCATATTGCCAGGTCACACAAAAAACTGGCCAAGGAATTTGCAGTTGGTGCTTTTCTTGCCGTAAGGTGTTGGACTTTTGTCTCTGAGTCTTGACCCTTGGTGTTCCTGAAAAGCACCGTAGGCCATGTGGACTGCATTCTGACTGAAACCCAGCTGTTGTGCACCCTACTCTAATCTCTCTCTCTCACACACACACACACACACATCACTGGGTTGTGTGAGTGTGGAATTGGAGGTCTAGTATGGTAAAAATAGCTAAGACAGGAAAGATAGTTAGGGTTAAATGTTTATGGCTGCAGTTGTTATCTTACAGCAAGAGAGGAGAGGCAGAGGAAGAGTAGGCAGGACTGGGCCTTGACCACATACACCATTAAGTCAGAGCTAGAGGCATCTGATGCTCAGGAGTGCTCGCTGTGGGAACAACAGGGAACATAGTAGTGTTAATTAGAGAAGGATGCAAGATTTGGTAATTCATTAAGTTAAATTATTATATTTGAACTGATATGCACAAATTCAATGCACTGTAGGACTAAAGGATGTCACCAGTAATCAGAAATGTAGGATTGAGAGACTTTTAGCAAAGGATGCAAAGTGAGAAACTGCAAGAATTTGACAAGAATTGATCAAAGAGAGTAAAGAAAGGCCACAATATTCAGGTAAAGCTGGGAATTATTTTCCTGTCTGAATGGTAACCATGGGCAATGCAGCAACCTGTAAGTCCTGTGAATCAGATAAGGCTTTAAAGACCATTGGGAGTGACTGTGACTTAAATCAACACACTGATTACTACAAGGCTGCTGACGCTGGATCTGAAGTTGATGATTTACTGGTAAGAGATTTTGGTTATAATGCCTTTTGTTTTCTGGTAGTTACACTGAACTTTTGTCAGAAACAAACATGCTAATGTCTGGTTGTTTATTTGTGTGTTTGTGGTGACATCTCATGTGGCGGGTGAGCCACATCGGGGGGGGTGGGGTGGTGTCTTGATCCCTAACACGCAGTGCGCAGCTTGATGATGATGACCTTACAAGTTAACGCCCAGTGGTGATTGACTGACACATTAACATTTTAACCTCACTAAAAAAGAGGTTAAAACCTTGTCAACACTCTCAAGTTAATAAAGACAGTACTAATTTTCAGCTAATTTGATATTCGGTTACAGTGGGGCAGTAGAATTAAGCAATACCTGGGTATATTTTGAAAATTGCAATAGGCCATACAGCAGGAGCAAAAGAAATGCTGGAAATCTTGAAGAGAAGCACTAACACAAAATCTAAAAAGCAGAAGCTGGACAGCTGCTGTTATAAATACAGTGAGGAGACTGGCTGATTAGGAACAGGTGTGGCAGGTCAACCACAGGTGATACTAATCAGTGCAGGACAGATGGAGGGAAACTACCAAAGACAGGAAGTAAAACTGACAACAGTGTACTGAGACCAGGAGCTGCTAAATAAAGCAGGAAATGACTCTGTACATAACCAAATCCCAAACAATGATATCTATAATGCAAATATTTGGTATGAAAACCTGAATTAGGGATCAGTGTTAGGATCCCCATGAAATGAACCGCTGACGTGGTAGAAACATGACTCTGTGTGTGTGTGTGTGTGTGTGTGTGGGTGCGCGCGCGCGTGCACACGTGCACAGAGCTGCTTTTTGCAGCCTTGATGTCTGATAGTTAAATTTAGAGTAGCCTAGTAGGACACTGATACAAGCAGCTATGTAGCCATGTGTGTGTAACCCTTTATATTGTATTTTCATATTAAAGGAGCTTTAATGTACAAATTTGTGTAAATAGAGCATGGGATTAAAGCATTACTTGTACTCAAATTAAAGGCTTTTAGAATTAGAAGACCCATAGGTCTGTTGGTAATACCCACCAAAATTGTTTTTGTGTTCTGAGAAAAGTCACTTTGTGTCTGATTAATGTAATGTGAATTTATTATGTTGTGTAACCAACCTTTATGCTAATCTTCCATACATGTGGCACTTTTTCCAGTTAGGTCAATACACTACACAAAGGAAAATATAAAGATAAGCTTGTCTGCCTGCATCTAATATTATTCTAATTTCTGTTTTCTTCTCTAGTCGGACAGTAACACCAGCTTCCTCCGGGCTGCCAGAGCTGGGAACATTGACAAAGTCCTTGAATTCCTGAAAAACGGGGTTGATATCAGCACCTGTAACCAGGTAGGAAAACTTCTTACCAGCATCTGATTGCAGTTGTAATGTGCATTATTTTGAACAGATAAAATAGTGACTGTTTTTCAGGTTTTATGGAGTTCAGTTATATTGTTCAAAATTCCATGTTTGTGTTGTTTCATTTAAAATGAACTGCATTTCATGTTTCTTGTTTTAGTTTTAATATCGAAATATTTATTACAACTAGTCTTTCCCGAATTGACACACCAAATATGTGAAATCATATCTGAAATCTGCTGTTTAAGGCTTCATGTTGCACATATAATACATACTACTGTCAAACCTGCTTAGACTAACCTTTGCACTGCTGTGTCATGGTGACATCGCACAACTGAGCTAGGTTACATACCTTAGCCTGCCAGATCCCTTTTACAGGCTCACGTCCACCCTCATAATTACAATTACTCCCTTTCCCTCCCTCCAACACTCTCATTCTTCCCTCCAAACTCAGCAGCTTTTGAAAGGTCTATGCCCCACTAACAGCTGTTCACCCCCCCCCCCCACACACACACCCTGTCCCACATTCCACCGAAGGGGAGGGATTGGACCGGGTAAAATCTTTCCCCCTACCCCTCTGCCATGTCTACATCAATATGATTTATAGCGGTCACAAGACAGCTTAAAGTAGTGAGCCTACGTGAGTGTACGTGTTGTGTGTGAGCATGCATATTATTATTTCATACTGTGTCATTGCTGTTGACTGTTATAGTTGGTTTGCAGCTATAATAAGCTGACCCATAGCTCTATTGTTTGTTATCATGGGGACCATGGGTTCTGTTTTGTGCCCCAAGAGGGAAGCCTGAGTGTAGGAATCTGTGCACACTCACATTCACACACCCACATGCACGCACACACACACACACACACATACACATACACATACACATACACACCTCCTGTCCTGCAACAAGAGAGCCTTGCCCTTCATAGGATTTCTCGGTGGTCAGATGATCAAATTTGAGACCTTGTCAGCCAACCAAACCATGTGAGGGGCATTTTTATACATATCTCAGTTATGCCCTCACTGTTTGTATGTGCAGAGACCAGTATACTATGCAGTGAATGTAATTTTGTTAAGAATCTATGTACAATAATTGCCTGCATTTTTAAAAAAAATATGTTTTACAATTTTTACCCGCATATTGTATTCATCACCAATCTTATTTTCTGCTGAATGTGTACGGCATCTAATGGGGGGTGACCATGACCATGACCATGCTGGAAGAGATATGCTTTTTGAGTCTTATTGATATTTCAAAGAGATTCCACCACAAAAATCCAGTGATTTTCTCCAAAAAGATGACTGGCTCATAATGCTCACAATGGAAAAGCACCCCATATATTATCACAGAGCCATTTTCTGAAATAATGTCAGATAATGAGTTAGTAGAGTCAGCAGTCTGTTGATAAGAGCCTCAGAAGACATAAAATCATAGAAGTCTAAGAAGTGCAGTCTGGATAATTTGATATTGCAGTCAAATAACTCAGTTTCCTTTTCTTATATTAATGTGTTTGCAATTACTGTGCACAAGATACAACAGAGGAAATGTATCTTAACATTTTATTGTGTATAACATTATTGGTGTTTTCTTTAAAAGGTCTATCCATCTGCAAAAATGCCAAGAGAAGCTGAAGATTTCACACACTAATGTCATGCAGGAATTTTGAGTGTCGCCCTTGGTGCCGTGTTCATTAATAACTGAAGAGTCAAAACCTAGAAAGCGGGAAGAGAGTGACAACGGCCAGAAACTGGCACCAAGGGCAGAAGGCTGTCCAAGTTAGTAAAAGAGAGTGAGAGAGGTATATTTCTAGCCTGCCAAAGCCTCTGTCGTACCACGCTTCTCCATTGCACAGATTTTATGAATGAGATATATAAATAAATATTGTTCTTTACAGATAATGCTTGTTCTTCTAGTTTTAAGCATGTTATCTTGATTGTTAGGGTTCCATAGGAGAATGGGGAACTACTGCTTAACATACATTTTTAATACAATATACCTATCTGTTTGCGCATCAAGAGTGTGGGTAAGAGTTGTTTTGTTCCTCACAATTAAAGGCCAGATTTCCCCTCTAATCTACTCAAAATGTTAATCCTTGGTGAGTAATATTACTCTTTAATCTGCATGCATTTACATTATTTCCTCTAATGTCTATCCCCTGTCAAATTTGGGACCATAAAACAGCACCAAGTATGAGTGATTTTTTTTTTCTTTTTATTACCATGTTTGATTATAACATAGTTCAGCGGTCAAAGGAGCTTGAATGACAGTCTGTGCTGGATGGAGTTCAACATTTTGTCTCATGCTAGGGGAAGCAACAAAGTGCCAGGGATCACTGTGTCCATTAGCTAAATGAAGCTCTAACATACAACTCAGCTCAGAGGAAAGGGAGATTTAGATCAGTTTGTGACAGAACGCATGTGTGTGGTTTTTTCCTGTGTCTCCTGAAATACAGTATGTAATGCTTGAAATGTGACTGAAAGTAAGATCATTTTTGCTGTGTCAGGAAGTCCACCATTTCAGAACTGGTGCATAATGGAAGCTTGACTTTCTCCTTCAGCAAAGAACATCTAGCCTAGACTAGTTTGTTTGTTTTTTTCTTTCTTCTACCAGTACAGTCAAAAAAAGTCACAACTGAATACTGATTTAAAACATACTGATGACATTAGTAGCTTTGGTAGTGTAACCTGACAAACATGATATACAGTTCTCCGTCGCAGAGTACAGCCAATATCTCAAGCTCACCCGATCACTGTCAGAGTGATAATGACACTAATTAAAATAAAATCCATCCACTGGTTTATCAGCAAAAACATTCAAATGTAAAGTCTTTACCAATCAAAATTGAGTGTTTTTAAAATGCCCATGTTCAGCTGGATCATGATGATGATTTAAGTCTCTGACTAGGTGTTTTCATGGTGGTCCTCCACAGTTTACTATGGCAACCATTGTCTATTCCCTCACAGCGAGGAGCTTCCACACTAATGACATTTAGCATGTGACTGTGTGTGCGTGTGGCTATTTTCCTGCGCCGCTGTGTGACCAGCTCATAATTGGACATACAGAAAGCCGGTCAGACTTGAGAGTGTTGGAAATTGTCCGATTCTGGTCCCTGGCCTGTCGATCAGTGCATCTCTGAAGATTTGATTAAGACTTATAAGAGACCCTTGACTAGTGCCATTTGGGCCACTTTACTCAAAGCTCATTAGAAACAGTTTGCAAAAACATCTATGCTGTCTTATGTCTTACGCTTATGCTGTCGTACTATATTGCTACCAACTATGTGTCTTTTTTTTTTTTTAAGTCATGTCACAAATCACTCAGCCAGACAGTTACTGATATACTTTGGCCTTTTGAGGAATGCCCCCCCCTTTTCCCCTTTTTTTAAAGGTTGACATTTTCAGTTGATTCTAAATATGAGTATCTGTATTTGTGTGTGTGTTTGGGTACCCTCTATGACTGTGCAGAAATATGATACCCCCTTGGCTGTTTGGCATTTGGCAACTCGCGAGAAAGAAAGAGTAGGCGTGTGTCTATTTGTGTGAGAGTGCATATGCATGATGTACATGCACTATGGAAGGAAAAAGGCAATGATAGAGGGGTTAGCAACAGCTCCTCTTTTACATCAGTGCCAGAAGAGCCTCCAGAGCTTGGAGGCACATTTCCTTGCTGTCATTCATCTGAATTTGCCTGCAGGAAGAGAACTGAGCACACAGACCTAGAACGCGGGTTCTAAACCAGGAGTGTAGAGGAGGCAGGAGGTGGAGGACTGGTTGGAGTTCCATCATCTGCCATTTTTGAGTCGGAGCACCTTTTAAGAAGGCAAAATATAACAGAGCAAAAGATTTATTAAGACGCAGAATACCCAAAGGAGCAGTTATTTTGAATGAAAAAAACAAGAACAACATTTCAAAGAGACAAAAACACAGGATGGAAAAAAAGGAGGATGAGGTGAATGGGTTTTTTTTTCTTTTCTGTGTATATATGCCACTCTCAGAGGATGCACATGTGCGTTTTTGAATAGGAGTAGATCAGTTGTGTTGTGAGTGCTTGTTGGTGTGAAACATTTGCACATTTGAAGCCTTTGTTATGTTCACACTGAACTGTGGAAAATCAGCAATGCCAGGTTGGATTATTCCCTCATAAGTTACCACAAATTTAATCACCTCTTCAAGAATTTTATAAAATTCACAGTAGTAGTTTGCTTTTAATGCAGGAGCATATCTGAATGCAGTGGATTGTGCAGTTCCTGATGTCATTAACCCCAGAACACTAATGGGTGATTCTCACTTGTGTGAAAGTGAGTGATAGTGTTACAAAGCTCATGCTAGCGTTCTAGGGTTAAGACAATTTCATGTAGATACTGCCTTATATCATGTAATGTTGGTATGCATATTGCCTAAGGTCTTTGATATGGGGGTGTCTCCTTGTAATATTATTCCCTGAGTACCATGCAGTTTCACTTCTTTTTCACATCAGCTTTTTTGAAATCTTCTCTTGTAATTATTTTTTATTCAGAATGGTCTCAATGCATTGCACCTGGCGGCTAAGGAGGGACACAAGGAATTGGTGGAGGAACTGCTGCAGAGAGGAGCATCTGTTGACTCTTCCACCAAGGTACGCACATGAATTAACATTATGGGGGTTGTTAGTTAAAATAATCCTTGCTTTAATCACTACCTAGATACGAGCATAGCATGGTTTGCTCTTTGGCTTGCATTGGCAAATATAAATGTGAAATAAAACAAAAAGGAGTGGGGGAGTGATGTTGACCAAAAGAGAAAGAGGGAGATGGTGTAAAGGAATGCATGCACATGTTAGTAACACAGTGCAATAAATTATAAAATACTATAAAAATCATTCCTTTTCTGGTGAACTATGGAATGTTTTTTATTTCATTTATTTAAGATTTAACAAAGAAATGAGAAATGAGTTGAGTGTGGTTGGAAGTGTTGGCTTCACACATTCAGCTTCATAAGGCATTTATAATTGCATCATACATTGATATTGTACCATTCAGTTGGATGGAGTAATAGAAGACGAGAGTGAATGTGTAGCGTGCTTTTTGGCAGGCTGCTTGCTATGTGAGTTTGTGACTATCTCATGACTCAGGCTTAACAGCTAGCAGCAGTGAACAGCTGATGCAGAGCCTGCCACCTTGCTGTTTGTGTCCTTCCATTAATATGAATATGTTTCTTGGTATTAAGTGTAACCATCACATCCTGAAAATTAAAGCAGATAAAATGAAAACACTCGTGCAATATTAGTTTGTGTAATTTGGTTTTAAAGGAGAAGGTAAGAGATGGGCAATCATACTTGGTTGGTGGTCTTGACCCTTTTTTTCCTCTTTGTAGAAAGGAAACACCGCCCTCCATATCGCCTCTCTGGCTGGACAAAAAGAAGTAGTCAAATTATTGGTGTCAAGAGGAGCAGATGTCAATGCTCAGTCACAGGTGCCAATTAACAAGAGCTTCTAGATAATGCATTAATGTGTAACACAAACAACAAGAATCAGATGCAGTTTTGTTTTTGTTCATCTGTATGTGTGTATGGACTTTATGCCACTGCAGAATGGCTTCACTCCACTTTACATGGCAGCCCAGGAGAATCACTTGGAGGTTGTGCGATACCTGTTGGAAAGTGAAGGAAATCAAAGCATTGCAACAGAAGTATGTTTGTGATTAACATTTTTACTTATATATTAAATATTGAAGGTAAATACATCATGTACTAACTTGTTTTCCTTTTTGTCTAAGTTGATTGTAACCATTTCACTTTACTTTCTCTCTCTCTCTGATCCTCCAGGATGGCTTTACTCCACTTGCTATTGCTCTCCAGCAGGGGCACAACTCAGTTGTCTCCCTGTTGCTGGAGCATGACACTAAGGGAAAGGTACGCCTTCCAGCACTGCACATCGCTGCTCGCAAAGACGACACAAAGTCTGCTGCGCTGCTGCTTCAGAATGACCACAATGCTGATGTCCAGTCTAAGGTGAGGGTGGGCAACAGGGATAAGTTTTTTTGTTTTATACAAATGTTGTATTAAGTCCTTCCCCTAACAGCCCTTCACCCTATTCCCCCTTTCTCTCTCTCAATGCGTCCTAACCAGATGATGGTCAATAGAACCACAGAGGTATACTGACTCATCACCTCTTCCTTTGATTTTAAATTTTGTCACTTCTGACCATCTCTTTCAGCTCTTGTGTTCTGACCATCCCCCTTACTTACTGAGGACTTTTGTGACATAGGGATATCCTGCATGTCAGACTTTGCTGTACTACACACTGCATGGCTGACAGTAAAACACATTGTGTTGTATTGGTAATTCCCAGAGAATGTCAGTTTATTGCAATTAATTACTAATCATTTGTTTTATAGTTCCTTTTAAAACATTTTTAACTGATAATTCTTTAAAATGTATTGGTTTTGCAGATTTTTATACTGAACTGAAACACTAAAAGCATTCAGCCAAAATTTCTTTCTTTTCTATGCATAACTCACAGCATGGGTGTTTTTGTGCTCGTTGATATTGATTTACTTCTCTGAAACACTCTGATCTCTGATCTTTAAGTTAACTCTGTTTCTTAATTAAATTGCACCATGTCTATCAGAATGGGAAGGTAAGGAGTGAACCGACCTACAACTGTGTACTGTAGATATATATATATAAATAGCTGATATATAAATGTCCGTTTGTCCATCCAAGTAATACACATACTTGCGAGCCTCCGTAGTGTTGCTTTGTGTATTTGAATTTTGGTTTGCTCTTTATTTAGACATGTTTAAGGATTCAAAAGCAAAGCTGATTCATCTTTAGTCCTCTTTTTTTAGTAAGCATGGCTGAATTTGAGCAGTTTTGCATGTATTATGTATTGGATGTGCTATTTTGGGATCTGTGCATTTTTTGTGCTCCTTCTTACACGCTGTTTTTTCAGCACGCTCTCTCTCATCATATTACTGCTTCAGCAGAGTCTGTTCCTGTATTCAGCACAGAAAAGTCTCTTTTTCCTTCTGTCTTTCTTTGGTTTTACTTATTTCTTTTTGCTCAAAGTTGATCTATGCTCTCTAACCTCTTTCCCCTTCACTCTTCTCTCTCTCCATTTTCTCTTTTCCAAACAGAGTGGGTTCACCCCTCTGCACATTGCTGCTCACTATGGTAATGTGAATGTATCCACCCTGTTGCTGAACAGAGGAGCTGCTGTTGACTTCACAGCCAGGGTAGAGCCAAATTCCTACTATGTGGCTGTTTTGACACTGGCAGTTGCAGAACGGCATGCTATTTACCATCGTAGCATTCACTTTTAATATAAATCTGTAATAATGCATTTTGATCTCGCCCTTTAAAAGTTGCATTTCTTCCTGTGTGTTTTTAGTTAAACTGCCCTGCTAAGACTAGTACATAGTTATTTTGGTGCAATTTGCAATCAAACTTCCTATTACTATCTAAAGTTCCATGTCCTATAATCCAGTTCTATAATGCCAACTCCTACTAACAGCAATGTCCAATAATTTGTTGTCAAGATAAATTATCTTTGTTTCTTTATCTGCCTTGTCAGAATGGAATAACGCCTCTACATGTTGCCTCCAAGAGAGGCAACACCAACATGGTGGCCCTGTTATTGGACCGAGGTGCTCAAATAGATGCTAAAACAAGGGTAAAACTCAGCTTTTATTAAAAACCTGTAGTGAGCATATAAGAAAGTGTACAGCCACTTTTCAGGTCCTCTTTTGTCAAAATCTGTAAACTGGATTAATGTGTGTATTTGTTTGTGCATGTGTGATTGTTCCATAGGATGGGCTGACACCCCTGCACTGTGCAGCCAGGAGTGGACATGATCCTGCAGTTGAGATTCTGCTGGAAAGAGGAGCCCCCATCTTAGCTAGAACCAAGGTAGACTATGCCGTTACTGGGTCAGCATACTTGCACTAGCATATCACTTATAATTGACACAATATGTTATTTTGCCCCTTTTTATATCCCTTTGGTTCTCATCTCTGCTGCTGCTCTCTTCAGTGTACTGCTTTTTTAAAAATCTGTCTATACACCCATACAGAATGGACTGTCTCCACTGCACATGTCAGCCCAAGGAGACCACATAGAGTGTGTGAAACTGCTGCTGCAACACAAGGCGCCTGTTGATGATGTCACACTCGACTACCTCACAGCGCTGCATGTTGCAGCTCACTGTGGCCACTACAGAGTAACTAAGCTCCTCCTGGACAAGAAGGCCAATCCCAATGCAAGAGCACTGGTAAGGGTTCAGAGAAACAATTAGAGAAGCACCACAGTTGGCATTAAGACATTTGCACATACACATTCTTCCATATAAAATGTAATTTCACACTACCTGAAAGAGTGAAATCAGGAGACCATTTCAGGTCCACAAACCATAGCAAAGGGATCCACAAAATAAGTCACGTGTCTGAAGTACTTACGCTGTGTTGCATTTGCCTCGGAAGTTGGATGTCGGAAATGGGAGTAATGTTACTCCCAAGATGAGCGTGTTCCACTTGTAAAGTCAGAAGAGCAAGGAAAAATAGGATTTGTTTTGCTGCTTAGCAAGGTAGAGCCATTCATACATCACTAGCAATACAGCTGCTTGGGTTTTTGTGCTTAAAAACACCACTCCAGTGTGTTCATGGAGAGAGCCTGGTCAGTGCTCTGCATATGACTTATTTAGCGAGCCACAAATACACAACAGTGGCAGTACAGATTACAAGTTCTCTACAGTTTTACTATTGGTTATATGCACTGGATTGTGAAGTTGATGTTGGTGGGACTGCTCCAAATTTCCGAGTTGGAAGTCCAACTTGAGGGGCCATTCCAGTTGAAGATTCCGACTGGGAACACATCTTTAGTTTGGAAATATTCAGAATACAGTTAGTTCCAATGATATCTGAGAGTCCTAATGGTCATAAGCATGTGGTTAATCAGAATTAGGCTTATCAGGGGTCATTTAACCCCGAAAGTTTCAAAAACGGTATACATATACCTGTTTTATCTCTTGTCTCTACCAGAATGGTTTTACTCCTCTCCACATTGCTTGTAAGAAGAACAGAGTGAAGGTGATGGAGCTTCTAGTCAAATACGGCGCATCCATACAGGCAATTACTGAGGTGAGATTGTTTTGGTATGTCAGGATATCATGGCTTAGTATAGTACACTTTCACCCTAACATTGTTCTAAATTTGTGTATAATGGTTCTCTGTATTGTTGCTGACTGTTCTTTGTTGCAGTCTGGTCTGACTCCCATCCATGTAGCTGCTTTCATGGGTCACCTCAACATTGTTTTACTTCTGCTGCAGAATGGAGCTTCTCCTGATGTTCGTAACATTGTGAGTGGTAATTTGTTAAGCTCAGTGGCCAGCACTTGGAAATACACATCACAAAATAAACATACATTTTTCATCTATCATCATTTCAGTGCAAGCACCCAAGGCCATTCTTATGTATATTTTGTGTTCAGGAGTGTCTTAAAGCTTATCAATGTTCTGCCTTTGCATATCAGCGCGGTGAGACAGCTCTCCATATGGCAGCACGAGCAGGACAGATGGAAGTGGTTCGCTGTTTGCTGAGAAATGGAGCGTTGGTGGATGCCATGGCCAGGGTGAGTCAGCTGTAAACATTATTAGAGTTAATCACTCTTTCCTTCAGTTTACAATAAATAAATATATTTCATGCACTGGTTTGTATGGCTTATGTCACCTGTCTCAGCTCTGGCTGCAGCATCACTGCTCGTTCTCATTTTACTGCTTATGACTACTTCATTTCCCATTACCCTTATCTACTAAAACATGTTAAACCTTTTCATCCCTCAACTACAGGAGGATCAGACTCCCCTCCACATTGCATCCCGTCTGGGGAAAACAGATATTGTCCAGCTACTTCTACAGCACATGGCCTACCCAGATGCTGCCACCACCAATGGCTACACTCCTCTCCACATTTCAGCCAGGGAGGGCCAAGTGGAGACCGCTGCTGTGCTCCTGGAGGCTGGAGCTTCACACTCAATGGCCACCAAGGTCAACAATGGGTAGATGCATATAGACAGATAAATACCGTGTGATAAGGTAAATCAGTGGAATTTTAATTCCCCACTTTTACATCTACAGAAGGGATTCACTCCATTACATGTAGCAGCAAAATATGGAAGCCTTGACGTAGCAAAACTTCTCCTTCAACGTAGAGCTCTTCCTGATGATGCTGGCAAGGTGAGCTGAAGCTGTAGAAGCAGATTCTGAAACAAAACCTAACATTATTTGAGGGTAATTGTATTTATCTCAGTGAGAGACACATTACATGAAATGTAAAACAATCTCATATTGTTTTCTCTGAAATACACATTATGTAATACAATAGAACTGACCTGAAGCAGAAAATAAAAGAACACAACAAAATCATAA
Source organism: Pterophyllum scalare (assembly GCA_024447675.2). Lineage (NCBI taxonomy): Eukaryota > Metazoa > Chordata > Actinopteri > Cichliformes > Cichlidae > Pterophyllum > Pterophyllum scalare. Next base: position 90,971 of record JAMQGT020001825.1, read on the forward strand.
AGGTATGCAAAAATTGTAATTTAGTCAAATGCTTCCTCTTACAGAATGGCTTAACTCCACTACATGTGGCAGCTCATTACGACAACCAAGAGGTGGCGCTGCTGCTCCTGGATAAAGGGGCATCACCTCATGCTACTGCAAAGGTTAGACAAAGAGTTTTAAAGAAAAAAAGTACATGAAAAAAGTCACACTTCTTTACATGTAATGCATTAAGCTTACTTGCTTGGAATATGTTGTTGTCTTGTTGATAGTGTCACGTTGTAGCTTTGATGTCGTTATTAAAGGTGACGCTAATGTTCAGAGGCCATATTTTTATCACAATATCTATCTTCTTTCCTCCCTCTGTGTTTAGAATGGCTACACTCCTCTTCACATTGCAGCCAAAAAGAACCAGACAAGCATTGCTTTAGCGCTACTGCAGTATGGTGCAGAGACCAATGTTTTAACCAAGCAGGGAGTCAGCCCTCTGCATCTGGCAGCTCAGGAAGGACACGCCGAGATGGCCAGCCTCCTGCTGGGAAAAGGAGCTCATGTGAACACAGCCACGAAGGTCACACAGAAGCACAATTTTTTAATACAGTTGGTTTTGTTAACACTATAAGTCATCTGCACAAATATGGCGTTCTGCTTCGAAATGGATTTGATTGCCAGTCAGCCACTGAGAATATGCAGCAACAGTGTAGTTACACTGATGTAGACAGTTTAGCTTATATGTATGTAACTTTCTACACAAGAAATACATGTATGTGCTTCATATTTTACAGAGTGGATTGACTCCTCTGCATCTTGCTGCCCAAGAGGACAGAGTCAATGCAGCAGAAGTACTGACCAAACATGATGCCAACTTGGACCAGCAAACCAAAGTATAGACATGCATTCACATGACAAATTGACCAACAAGCATACACAGAAATAAAGAAAAAAGTAGTTAATCAACATCACAGTATGTCTGAGTGTTTATCCGCTGCTGCAGTTTATGTTTACCTGCACACGCATGAAATTCGAGACATCTAGTGGCAATTTAAAAACAAAGTTTTCATCACACGTTCAGGAAGCATTATGAGTCAGTAAGACTTACTTACAGCAGATAAGTCTGCTTTCCTCTTCTCATCCTCTCCTCCTTGCTACATTTCAGCTTGGATATACCCCTCTGATTGTTGCCTGTCATTATGGAAATGTCAAGATGGTTAACTTCCTGTTACAACAAGGTGCCAGCGTCAACTCCAAAACCAAGGTTACATTCAGATCTTCATTTTGAAGCATGCAATCTCTGTTTAAGTTAAACTACAAGAACAGCATGAAATTAAGTACAAATACAGCATCGCTTTACTTTTAGTTTTTACTGTGACTAAACAAAATGTTGTTGCTTTTTGTTTTGTTTTACAGAATGGTTACACACCACTTCACCAAGCAGCACAACAAGGGAATACACACATAATTAATGTTTTACTACAACATGGGGCCAAGCCCAGTGCTACTACGGTGGTAAGAGAACTGAGCTCAAGCATTTGCTCTCATTTTTATTAGTATGAAAAAAATGTTTTTGTGCCACTGTATGCCATGCTACATCCTTGTCTGTGTTAGAATGGAAACACCGCTCTGTCAATTGCCAGACGTCTTGGTTACATCTCTGTAGTAGACACGCTGAAAGTTGTCACTGAGGAGGTCATCACCACCACAACTGTAAGCTCATGATAGCTTTAAGTCTGGATATGCAGTCAGGAAATTTAGTCCTAAAATTTCCAGAAAATACAATCTAACTTTTCTCTATTTTGGTTGTTTTTCCATGACTGTGAATGGTGTCACATTAGACAGTCACAGAGAAACACAAACTGAATGTTCCAGAGACTATGACTGAGATCCTTGATGTATCTGATGAAGAGGGTAAGTTACTTGAAATGTGGAAAACTATAATTAATTGTGTTGTTTATCTACATCAAGCTCCCTTTTTACAGGCAAAGTCATGACTGATCTTAAAAAAAATTATAGCTCATTGTTTAGTAGTCATAAAAAGTGTGTATTGTAGGTGGTGTATAGTTTGGGGTCTGAAAACTGTATGTTTCATAGCTCTAAGGATGGAAGAAGAGCCATTATCTGACATTTCTGTGGAGTTGGAAGGTATAGCATTTGTGCTTGGTGTGCAGTATTTCATTTCGGGGGTGGGGGGTGGGGGGATCGTTGAATTAGATCCAGAATTCTATGCTCATATTTGCAGTCCCCATATTACCTGCATAGAGTATAAAATGCACACATTTTATATGGCTTTATCTTTGTGTAGTTTATATAATATTCCTTTCATAGCATGCACATATGTTTATGTTTTCTATTTAATAAAAAACATAAATGCCTCATGTGTGTAAACTAACTGCATGTCAAATTTGGACTTTTGTAGGTTTGGTGAGCTGAGAATTAAAGTAGAAAGGAATAAACAAGCTCAAGTATTTTCCCCCAGAGCTAACATATATATATATATACATTTTAATTGGTTGTAGCAGCTGTTGGCATTTTTGTTTTATCTCTTTTCTAGGTGAGGACACAATGACTGGTGATGGGGGAGAGTATCTAAGAGCAGAGGACCTCCGCGAGCTGGGAGATGACTCCCTGCCAGGGCACTATCTGGATGGCTTCAGCTATATGAGCCACAACCTGGACAGGTCAGAAACAACACACATATATTGTATTTAGCTTAACAGATGTCTAAATTTGCTTAGAGCATACCTTCCTCATATGCTGTTAGCCAAGCTCATCATTATCCACAGGAAAACCTACAGTAATACAGATAAATTCAGAAAAAGGCACTGAGAGAATTCACCTTGGTTTTTCATCAGGCCCCAGCACACCCCTATTCACCAAAGTTTCCATCAGAGAGAAGGAGTTCTTATTGAAGAGATGCTTACAAGCCACCAGGTGAGGATAAGGTGTAGTATCTGCGTGATGTAGCCTTACTTAAAACCTCTTTAGAGTTTGAGCCCAACCAGCCTGTTGATGTTTGTTGGTCTTTAGGTGTCAGCACTGTCTAGAGAGCATGAAAAGGATTCATTCCGCCTGAGCTGGGGGGCTGAACATCTCGATAATGTTGTGCTATCCTCCAGTCTGCTACATTCTGGGTATAAACACACAAAGAAAAATTCACACTTTTTTCTTGCAAAAAAATCCAAAATTCAGGACTTCAGCCACTTGCAAACTCAACATGAGCATTCCCATCGTGTCTGTAAATATTTAAAAAAAAACAAAAAAAAACACAATTGTTTTAGTAAATTATTCATAACCAAAAACAGAATTGTCTTTATTGTCACTACACTCAGGTACAATGGAATTTTGTATGGCATGTCTTATAGAAATAAATAAATAAAGCTCATCTTTGGAAATTCTAACTATCTGTTGTGGCAGCAGTGCTTTCCAAAGGCACATTAACTTCAAAGTGAAATCAACATTTTGCTACATTTGTAGCATTTTAATTTCAGATTGATGGTTTATGTGCAAAGCTTTACATTTTGGATGAACAGGCTATGTGGGCATTTCTAAGTGGATCTCCTAATTTTCATTTTGCTTTATGTACAGTATGGGCAGCAGCATGTCAAAGTGATGGCTGAAATAGATTTATTATAATGATTCACTTATACTCAAAGCATTATTCTGCCATTGTTGCACATTAGGAAATTTAATTTACTTGCTGATAAAGCAACCAAAGTGGGTGCTCCTTGATGTTGTTACTGTATAAAGTTTAAGACACAAAATAACGCCTTTGTGCTTTGCTCTTGTTTGCACCTGTCCTTCAGCATATATACTTCCTGCAACAAATTATCAAACATTCTGCTGCTTGTGCTGGTTATTACACTGCTGCCATTATACCCTGAAACAGATATTCCATCTTTTACATGCTTTTATTTTTTTCAGGTGTACTTGTATTTTTCATGGCTTCACATCTGTGTTTTCTACTCTACTTCTTTTATCTTTGCTGCTGTGTAATTTTCTGTCTGGTCTGTTTTTCACTTTTACTCATTCTTTTTTCTCTCTTTTTCTTTTTTTTTTGTTGTTGTGGTTGTTGTTGCTTTGTTGTGCATTCTCTTATCTTGCCTGTGTTTATTTGTGACTGTGCGTGCGGTGTGTGTGTTTTTGTTTTTGTATTCTGCTTCTAGCAGTTCCTCACCATGCCTAGACCATGACAACAGCAGGTGAAACTCTTTATTTTGGCTAATTTCCTCTCTCCTTTGTGTCCTTACTTCTTTTTCCTTTGTTACTATTGAATGACCTCATTTCCATCCTGTTTCTCTGTTTTATTTCAGAATGAATGCCCTTACATTACCTGCATTAACCAGATTTTTTTATCCTTAATGCAGATCTAAGTTTTCTAATCTTGATGATCTGCAGAGACAAAGTCCCAATACACCACTTATTCATAATGAATGATTCTATATTGTATAGGAGTACACAAAAGGGCATCTGAAAAAGTCAGATCTGAATTTTTTTTTCTTGCTGTCAAATCACAAAAAAATTAGTAATTCTTCAGTGTTTTAGGCTTTAGCTGCAGAGATCATTTCTTTCCATTCTAACTCATCCATTGCAGGTTTTTCCCTGTCTTTAATGTAATGTAATTATTAGATGATTATAGTTTACCAAAAACATTATTCTTTATAAATTATATCTGCACATACTACATCCCATATCCCAACCAGATGATCAGTTTCTTTTGTTACCTGTCTTGCAAGCTAAATAGTTAAAGCAGAGTACAGCCACAAAGCATTTATGCAAGAGAAAACATTATTTATTGAGACTTGCTTGTTATTAATATCTCTACTCATGTCACAAAAGTAGCCCTTTGCTTTTCTCTTTAGTTGCTTCAGTTGCCATGTCAGCATGGAGATTTATTGACAAACAAAACCTGTGCATTATTTATTGATTGAATGTTTGGAAACCAATTTATTTATTGCTGGTGCCTTTTCTTTAGCTTCCTGGTCAGCTTTATGGTAGATGCCAGAGGTGGAGCTATGCGTGGTTGCCGCCATAACGGTTTGCGAATTATTGTGCCTCCAAGAAAATGCTCTGCACCTACACGGGTGACATGCAGGCTGGTAAAGAGACATCGTTTGGCCTCTATGCCCCCTATGGTGGAGGGTGAAGGGCTGGCTGGTCGCATCATAGAAGTGGGACCCACTGGAGCCCAGTTCTTGGGGTAAGTGTATGGTTGAGAGTGTATGGGTGTGCGTATACTAACAATTTGTGTACGTGCTTGCGGTTTTGCTATCTTGTATAACTGTGTTTCAACAGTTGTGTGGTGTGTTCATACTTTCTTTTTCACTCCCCCCTCTGTGCTGCGTATGGATCAGTAAGCTCCACCTTCCTACAGCTCCACCCCCTCTGAATGAGGGTGAGAGCCTGGTTAGTCGCATCCTGCAGCTGGGTCCTCCAGGAACCAAGTTCCTCGGGTAGGACCATGTGAGAGGGATACCTGGCCACCCTCAAATCCTGGTTACATGCCTGTCCATCTTTTTCCCCTTGTGTTCAAATGAGAATTTTTGAGGTTTTCATATATATTAATTATTATTATTTTATTTGCTGCTTCCTCTCTTTCTTAGAAGAGAAGCACAACTTTACCACCTGATCTGTCGGCTTATATTGTTGAGTTTTCCTCATGCTTCCCACCAGTACCTTATCCCCATTAATGTTTCTGGTTGGATTCTGGTTCTAATATGGAATGAAGGTTTTTTTTTTTATGTTCACACATTTTTGAAATTATTTTCAACAGACTTTTTTGTTTTCTTTCTTTGTAAATTCATTCATATGTCAACCAAAACACTCTGCTGTCTGATTTATTTTCTAAAGTCAGCACTGACAAGCATTAATTGGCGTTAGTCCATCCATCCATTTTCTTCCACTTATTCAATTCCAATATGTATTTGGTTTTAACTTGTCACACCCTTTAGGCCTGTCATTGTGGAGATTCCTCATTTTGCTGCTCTGCGCGGCACAGAGCGAGAGCTAGTGATCTTAAGGAGTGAAACAGGGGAGAGCTGGAAGGAACATCACTGTGACTTCACTGAAGAGGAACTGAACCAGATACTTAATGGCATGGATGAAAGTAAGGGATCTGAACTGGACTGTGATGTTCAACCACAATTGATAGGTTGCTATCTCAGTGTATTTTTTTTTAAAAAAAGCATGAATGCATTAAACAATACATGAAAGCTATCACAAGGGCAGCACTAGAGCAGGAAAAAGTTGCTGCATAGATTTGAAAATGCTAGAATAATAGTGTGAAGTACAAGAAGTAAATAATAAGGGTAAAAACGAAGCACTAACTTTATACTTTATATCGCTTTCACAGAACTTGATTCCCCCGAGGAGCTTGAGAAGAAAAGAATATGTCGCATCATCACCAGAGATTTCCCACAGTATTTTGCTGTTGTGTCAAGGATAAAGCAGGACAGTCATTTGATTGGCCCAGAGGGCGGGGTCCTCAGTAGTACCCTTGTGCCCCAGGTCCAGGCTGTATTCCCCGAAGGAGCCCTTACTAAGAAGATTAGAGTTGGGCTACAGGTGCGTACATTCCTTGACCAGTATACCAACAGAATTTCCAAATTATGGCTATGAAAAAAAAATATTAATAAATTTCACTACATCTTGCCCCAGGCTCAGCCTATTGATGTTGAAGTGGTGAGAAAGATTCTTGGCAATAAAGCAACTTTCAGCCCAATTGTCACATTGGAACCAAGAAGGAGAAAGTTCCACAAACCCATCACAATGACAATTCCAATTCCCAAGAGCTCCGGTAGTGATGCAAATTTCAGTGGGGAGACCCCGACTTTACGTTTGCTTTGCAGTATTACAGGTAAGTATCTAAAAAAGAAAATTAAACCTCTTGTTTTATAAAGATCAGTTGACTTTCAGATACTGATGAAATGCTGCCTCTATAATACACTACCATCGAAGTGTATTGCTGACATTTTATTTGTTGCCATTTTTGTTATGATTTATTAAGTGATCTACATTTTTATAAATTTATTCATATCTTCTTTTTATGTTTAAAATTCCAATATAAAGCTCTTTTGTCAGTCTTTGATATTTTTCAGTGTGCAGATTACTGGGTTTTCATCTGTCCATCTTGGTGTTGGCTTAATTCCAGTGGAAAGACAAATCTCATCTAAATTTTTAAAGGTCTGCCATCGGTCTGTCTTTCAGGTGGCACCACTCCAGCCCAATGGGAGGACATCACCGGCTCCACACCTCTCACTTTTGTTAACCAATGTGTTTCCTTCACCACAAATGTATCAGCAAGGTAAATCATTAATTTGGTTTTAAATGAGGTCTTGTGATTGAAGGTCAGCACTGTAATACACATTTAAGCTTAATATTTTACCCAGTGACACCTATTAGTTACTAACTAATAATCTTGTTCATTCATAGGTTCTGGCTGATAGACTGCAGACAGATCCAGGACTCTGTTAGTTTTGGCACTCAGGTCTACAGAGAAATCATCTGTGTCCCATACATGGCTAAGTTTGTCATTTTTGCTAAGACACTGGACCCCATTGAGGGTCGCCTGCGATGTTTCTGCATGACAGACGACAAGATGGACAAAACTTTGGAACAGCAAGAGAACTTCACTGAAGTTGCCCGCAGTCGAGATGTTGAGGTGCAGTCTAATGCTGAGGAATAAATAAGAAAAATAAAAATGTCTGAAAGGGCTTATCTAAAGTAAATGAGAAAATTTATGCAAATTAGCCTGTGGCTACATTACACTGTCTACATAATAACAGAAGCAGATTATGGAGACGGGGGGATGAGAGTTTTTGTTTGTTTTGAGTCATAAAAATTTTTGGATTTTGGATTTTTCATATCCTGATACAGGTGCTAGAGGGAAAACCTATATTTGCTGACTGCTTTGGAAACCTGGTGCCTCTTACCAAGAGTGGACAACACCATGTATTCAGTTTTTATGCCTTCAAAGAGAACAGGCTGGCTCTCTTTATTAAAGTATGACTTTAAATCTATAAAAACATTATAAAATGTTCACATCTTTACTCAGAAATTCAGCAAATCCAAATATCTGCAATCCATGGGTATATATCTTTTTTCATATGCGAGCAGATTAGAGACACAGCACAGGAGCCATGTGGTCGATTGTCTTTCACCAAGGAACCACGCACATACCGCAGTCTTAATCTTAGTGCAATCTGCAACTTAAACATCACCCTTCCACCATATTCAAAGGTCAGTTTGAATATATTTCACCCTGTATTCATATAATATTGGTAGATGATTTTAATTTTTAAGCTGCTGCATTGCTGAGTTCTTTTTTTATTCTTTTCTTTAGGAGTCTGATTCAGACCAAGATGCAGACGATGAGGTAAATAAAGTTTTGCTTGGTTTCACACTACAGCAAAGGACCACAGATTGCATAATTACATTGCAGCTAACTGTGCCTTTTTGATTTTTTGATTGCTTTTTTTTTCAGAGTGAGAAGAGTGACAAGAAATGTAAGTTGGCATTTTGCTATTTGTGTCTCATTAGAAGTTAGTTTTCTAATATACATTCATCCATTTGACACATTTTACACAATATTTTTTAATGGTAATGGGTCTATATATTATATGATTTTTACAGTACAGCATAGCATAAAATTGAGACACATCACATAATTAGCATAAGATTACAAGTCATAAAGATTTTGAAATATTAGTTTAGAAATTTGTCTGTTATTTTGCTCTACTAACACTGTATGCAGTTACATGTTTGTGACTGGAAGCTATGCTATGGCTGCTTTACTTTATGTTCCCCTACTCCAAACCCAACTGGCTTTCTTATTATTTACGTTTTCTGTAATTGACATATATTTTTAATTAATCTAAAATAAAGGTCAAAATAATACTTTTTAATTCATGTCTTCTCTGAGTTTATCTGGGTATTTGTACTAGAAGTTAGATAATTATGCAGATAATTATGGTTTTTGGTAATAATATATATTATTATTAAGTGTAAGAAGTGTTTATTTTGACCTATTATTTTCTCATGTTACATTTCTGTAACAGTTTTACCAATAGCATGTAAAAAATAATTGTTTCGCACAGAAAACAAAACAATATCTTGTTTGTGCTTCATTACTAGCTAATTTATTCTTATTGTTTATTTTGTGTGATTTTCTTTTGCCACTGCTTTCTCTTTTGTAGTTTTATTTCCAAATCAAAATCTTTAAATTAACAAGTTTTCTAAGTTGCTTTCATTCACTCATTCAATTTTAAATCAGGCTTACATTATTTTACATCACTATTTTTGTCTTTTCTGTATATGCGATCAAGTCACAAAACATTAGGATTCTAGTAGTCCATTTTTAACTTTTAAGCTGTAATATTTGATACTAGTGAACCGGTATACATCAAATAGAATCTTAATGCTAAATTTCAGTATTTTACAATAATCTAGGAGTCTGTTACACTGCTTATAGAAAGTATCTATATGTATAGAAAATCTTCAAAAGATAATAAAACAATCTAGAAACAGTGATTTTTTTTATATTACTTTGCTTATCTCTCAATTTCGCTCAAATATGTTTATTTTCAATCTTGAGACGTTTTGTTTGTCTGTTTTCCGTGCTCCTCGCCCCTTTGTTCCATATCTAAGTTTATCTGTTTAATTTTGTTTTTTATAGATCATGTGTTTTATTTTTGAATGCATAGTTAAATGAGTTAGATTATTATGATACTTCCTTGCATTCTATTCATTTTGTTATTCCTCCTGGCTTTGCTTATGCTGTTGCTACACTACTTCCCTTCAAACCTCTGGGGACTACTTTTTCATCATCTCTTTGGTCTTCTTTTTGAGACTTCCTTATTCTCTGCCTTGTCATCTTCTTACTCTGTGAACTGAAGATGGATTTTTGATGGCATATCTTGGTGACAGTTTTCTGATGTCTTTCTCCCCCACTTCATTTGTCCCTTATGTTCTGTACCCTTTTTGGTTATGAAACTTTTTCATTGAAGATGATGAATCTGAATCAACTGAGACATTCTCCTTCAGAAATAACCAACCTCTTGATCCTGCAACACTTGCAAGCCCAGATCTCCTGTCAGACATGTCAGATGTCAAAATGTCTGCTGTCTTTACTCCAGATATGTACTGAAGAGAGAGGTGGAACTAGTAGGTTGGAGGAAGAGAAGTCTGTGGCCATTGTGGAACAGTTCAAAGACAGGATAGAAAAGGCTGGTGAAATTAAAGATGGGATGAATATTAGTAAACAGAAGGCACAACAAAATGATGCTAACAAACAGCAATATTCACTCTATGGGGCCAATGGCCTTGAAGAACCAGTCATAAAGAACATTTGTATTGAGACAAAAAGTTTAAGTAGATCTGAAACAGATGTCAGAGATATGACATTGGTCTCACACCCTACCACAGAGATGGAAAAATACCTTGAACAGAAACCTATTGGAACATATGACTCTCGAGAAGCTCTTGTCCAACATGAATTTGAACAGGTCATTCAAAAGCGTGTTGGCAAAAGGCATCCCCCAGATATCAAGAAACCTATTCGTAAAAAACTTAGAGACAGATCACGTTCTGGATGTAGCAGCTCTGAGGGAGAGTTGGAACGGATGAGCTCTGAGGAGTCCTTAGATGGTGATACTATTCTTAAAGAGAGTGGCCTTTTACCCACCTCAGTTACTGATCCACCAGCTTCTCCTTTAGTGGTTGAGACATCTATAGGATCAATAAAGGAACAGGGTAAAAGCTTTACAGAACAAAGTTGAAGAGGAAGAGATGCAAAAAAGTACTAAAGTCTTTATATATGATGAAAAATCTTCTATCACCACAAAGAAAACAGAGGAAGTTATGCCAGAACTTCCCAGAGTTCCCAAGTCACCTAGATCTCAGACAGAAAGATTAGAGGAGACTATGTCTGTGAAGGAGCTGATGAAAGCTTTCCAAACTGGGGAGGACCCATCAAAGAGTAAATCTGGGCTTTTTGAACACAGAGCCTTACATTCTTCTTGTATGTCCACATTGATTTCTGAATCAGCAGATTCTGAAAAGATTCACGATATGGAACAAAGTCCTACACAGGAGCCAAAATCACAAATCCAAACTCAGAAGCCCACAATTTTTCATCAACAGAGTAATGTCAAGAAAGGTGATAAAACTGACACAAAGGATGAACCAGCAAACCTAATCAGCTCTCATGAATCACAAACTTCAAATCGTGTGTATAATGAAGAGACAGGTACATTTATTGACGCTATTAAACTTGGTGATGAAACTGTTAGCCCATCGCGAGATGTGCCGGAGTTGTCAGAGAAGGAGGGAGTCTCTGTGAAACATCTCATAAAAACATTTCAGACTGGGCAAGATAATCAGAAAGATGAAGCAGGGTCTTGTTCAACACTGACATTACACTCTGTTGATTCTGAAGAGAGACAGACCACCTTACAAAGTCCTACATTGGAGCCAGCTTGGAGCCTCACAGTTTTTGATTCACAGAGTAATGCTGACAAACATAAAATCACAAACCTAGAAGATCAGTCAAAAAGTTTAATCAATGAGGAAGCACAATTAAGTTCAGACAGTTCTGTGTCAAAAAAGGTAAAATTTTCTGACACTGTTCATTATGATGCTGTTAGCCCACAGAGAGATGTGCCAGAGTTTTCAGAAGAGCAGTGTGTGTCTGTTAAGGAGCTGATGAAAACATTCCAGACTGTGCAAGATCCCTCAAAAACTAAAGGACTCTTTGAACACAAACCTCTGGCTTCCTCTGTTTCAACATTAATATCTTATTCGGGAGATTGTGCAGAGATACAGACTATTGAACAAAGTCCTACAAAGCAGACAGATTCTCAAATCCAAACTCAGAGCCTCACAAATTTACATCAGCAGAGTGATGCCAAGCAATATGGCCAAACAGAATTAGTTGATCAACCAGTAAGCTTAATCAAAGAAGAATCACAGATAATTTCAGATATTCCTTATGAAAGGACAGTAAATTTTGAGACACAGTCTGATGAACCATGCATCAGTGAGTGGCCAAGGAGAATGCAGCTAGAAGAACCAGCCATCAGCATTTTTGATTGCTTACCTGAAGATACACAGATCAGCCCTGATCGCAGACCTTCTGAGGACTTTAGTGCTGACATAAAAGCTGAGCTGGAGGACAGCCCAAAGTACCAGCAGTTCAAGAAGACAGCTTCAAATGTCAGAAATCAACTTGAGACACGTGAGGATGAGACCATGGCTCATGATTCTGATACTTATTTTGAGGAAGACATAAGTCCTGAGTGTCTTGAGAGTCCCAAACATGAAGGCATGAATAAATTCTCAGACACTAGTGTTATTAGGTCCTCTCATTCCAGCACAAATGAGAGAGACAACTCTGAAGGACTCATATCAGGATTGACCAATGAAGTGCTTTCTTACTCTGCTAAAAAAGAAGAAATATACATCATACCACCCGTGAAAGCTAAATCTCTTGAAGCAACTGAAGAAAATACAACCGTTGAACATGAAAGAAAGAAATTCATTACAGAAAGTAAAACTGAAGTTACAGAGGTCAAAGAGCCACCACTTCAAGAAATCTACTTTGGGATAGAAACATCTAGTCAGGCTTCCACAGCAGACAAAGATATGTCAGGGATGATGTTCTTAATGAACAGGGACTTGGATCAGGATCTACAAGCTGGGTCTACAAACAGGCAGCTATCAGTAGAAGATATTGTTCAAGAGAAGTTTGAACAAGTTATTTTGAAAAAGGACATAAAAAAAGAAATATTCACTTTCCTTACTGATGAAAATAAAGCAGCAATAATAGATGAAAGAACACAAGATGTAAATCATGCAACTGTGGAGAAGGACATACATAGACTTAAAAGGGACACTGAAAAGGTACAGAATAAATTTGAAGTTAAAACATCTAGAGAAAAAGAAACCCAAGAAAGCATGGCAGAAAAATTACCAGTGATGGAAGAATGGGTAGAGAAGAATACTTTATACAAGCCATCTACAAAACCAAAGGAGATGTTGGGCGTGCTTTCAGCACTGAACAATGACTTGGATCAGTACCTCAAGGACAAGCCAGTGAAAAGTAGGCCTCCAGAGGAGGTTACTGTCGAGAAAAACTTTGAGCAAGTTATTCACACCAAAATACATGAAACGTCTAGTGCTGATACAGACAATGAGATGAGTGCAGAGACCCATGAACAGAAACAGTTTGATGTGGTTGAGGTAAAAGAACTAAAACCAAATACTATGTCAGAGACTCAATTTCAAGAAGTTTGCATTGAGAGAGACTTAAACCAACAACAATCTACAACTAGGATGGATGTGTCAGGCATGGTATCACTTCTCAGTAGTGACCTAGTTCAACATTTCCAGGAAAAGCCAGTGACAATACAATCCCAACCATATGAAGTGTTTGTCCACGAGAGCTGCCAACAAGTCATATTGACAAGTGATACTTTGGAGGACAAGATAGGGGGAGAGTCAAATGAAGACCTGCAGACCGATCTAATTGGAGACAAAGAACAAACACCAAAGTCAGTATTGGAAACTTCATTCCAAGAAGTCTGCATCAAGAGAAAGGCACACCACCAGCAATCTACAACTGAGAAAAATATGTCTGGCATGTTGTCACTTCTCAGTCATGACTTAGATCAACATCTCAAGGAAAAGCCACTGGCAATGCACTTTGAGTCAGAAGAAGATCTAGTCCATGAGAGATGTGAACAAATTATACTGACAAGTAATGATGTACAGGACAAAATAGGTAGCCAGACAAATGAAGACCTACAGATGGATTTAATTAGAGAGGAAGAAGAGGTTTGCATTGACAAAAAGGTACACCAACAGTCGTATGAGCAATCTACAAAGCCAAAGGAGATGTCAGGCATGCTATCAGTGCTGAACAGTGACTTGAATCAGTACCTCAAGGATAAGCCAGTGACAATACAATCCCAACCACAAGAAGAGCTTGTCCATGAGAACTGCCAACAAGTCATATTGACGCGTGATACTTTGGAGGACAAGATAGGGGGAGAGTCAAATGAAGACCTGCAGATTGATGTAATTGGTGACAAAGAAGGAACACCAAGCTCAGTGGTGGAAACTCCATTCCAAGAAGCTGGCATCAAGAGAAAGGCACACCACCAGAAATCTACAACTGAGAAAAATATGTCTGGCATGTTGTCACTTCTCAGTCATGACTTAGATCAACATCTCAAGGAAAAGCCACTGGCAATGCACTTTGAGTCAGAAGAAGATCTAGTCCATGAGAGACGTGAACAAATTATACTGACAAGTAATGATGTACAGGACAAAATAGGTAGCCAGGCAAATGAAGACCTACAGACAGATTTAATTAGAGAGGAAGAAGAGGTTTGCACTGATAAAAAGGTACACCATCAACAGTCATATGAACCATCTACAAAGCCAAAGGAGATGTCGGGCATGCTATCAGTGCTGAACAGTGACTTGAATCATTACCTCAAGGACAAGCCAGCGAAAATACAATCCCATCCACAAGAAGAGCTTGTCCATGAGAGCTGCCAACAAGTCATATTGACGCGTGATACTTTGGAGGACAAGATAGGGGGAGAGTCAAATGAAGACCTGCAGACCAATGTAATTGGTGACAAAGAACGAACACCAAGCTCAGTGGTGGAAACTCCATTCCAAGAAGTCTGCATCAAGAGAAAGGCACAGCACCAACAATCTACAACCGAGAAAAATATGTCTGGCATGTTGTCACTTCTCAGTCATGACTTAGATCAACATCTCAAGGAAAAGCCACTGGCAATGCACTTTGAGTCAGAAGAAGTTCTAGTCCATGAGAGATGTGAACAAATTATACTGACAAGTAATGATGTACAGGACAGAATAGGTAGTCAGGCAAATGAAGACCTACAGATGGATTTAATTAGAGAGGAAGAAGAGGTTTGCATTGACAAAAAAGTACACCATCAACAGTCATATGAACCATCTACAAAACCAAAGGAGATATCGGGCATGCTATCACTGTTGAACAGTGACTTGGATCAGTACCTCATGGACAAGCCAGTGAAAAGTAAGCCTTCAGAGGAGGTTGTTTTCCAAGAGACCTTTGATCAAGTTATTCAAACCAAAATCCATCAGTCCTCTAGTGCTGATGTTGAGGAAGACATGAGTGCACAGACAGATGAGCAGACACAGAACAATCTGATTGAAGTAAATAAACTAAAACCAAGTTCTGCATCAGAGACTCCATTTCAGGAGGCTGGCATTGAGAGAGACTTAAACCAACCACAGCCTAAAACTGAGAGCAATACGTCTGGGATGTTATCACTTCTCAGTAAAGACTTAGATAAATATCTCAAGGATAAGCCAGTGACAATACAGTCCCAACCACAGGAAGACCTAATCCATGAGAACTGCCAACAAGTCATATTGACAAGTGATACTTTGGAGGACAAGATAGGGGGAGAGTCAAATGAAGACCTGCAGACAGATGTAATTGGTGACAAAGAACGAACACCGTGCTCAGTGGTAGAAACTCCATTCGAAGAAGTCTGCATCAAGAGAAAGGCACACCACCAGCAATCTACAACTGAGAAAAATATGTCTGGCATGTTGTCACTTCTCAGTCATGACTTAGATCAACATCTCAAGGAAAAGTCACTGGCAATGCACTTTGAGTCAGAAGAAGATCTAGTCCATGAGAGATGTGAACAAATTATACTGACAAGTAATGATGTACAGGACAAAATAGGTAGCCAGGCAAATGAAGACCTACAGATGGATTTAATTAGAGAGGAAGAAGAGGTTTGCATTGACAAAAAGGTACACCAACAGTCGTATGAGCAATCTACAAAGCCAAAGGAGATGTCAGGCATGCTATCAGTGCTGAACAGTGACTTGAATCAGTACCTCATGGATAAGCCAGTGACAATACAATCCCAACCATATGAAGTGCTTGTCCACGAGAGCTGCCAACAAGTCATATTGACAAGTGATACTTTGGAGGACAAGATAGGGGGAGAGTCAAATGAAGACCTGCAGACCGATCTAATTGGAGACAAAGAACAAACACCAAAGTCAGTATTGGAAACTTCATTCCAAGAAGTCTGCATCAAGAGAAAGGCGCACCACCAGCAATTTGCAACTGAAAAGAATATGTCTGGCATGTTGTCACTTCTCAGTCATGATTTAGATCAACATCTCAAGGAAAAGCCACTGGCAATGCAGTTTGAGTCAGAAGAAGATCCAGTCCATGTGAAATGTGAACAAATTATACTGACAAGTAATGATGTACAGGACAGAATAGGTAGACAGGGAGATGAAAAACCAAAGGAGATGTCGGGCATGCTGTCCCTGCTGAACAATGACTTGGATCAGTACCTCAAGGACAAGCCAGTGAAAAGTAAGCCTTCAGAGGAAGTTGTTACCCAGGAGAACTTTGAGCAAGTTATTAAAACCAAAGTCTGTCGATCCTCTAGTGCTGATATCGTGGAAGAAATGAGTGGACAGACAGATGAACAGACACAAATTAATATGGTTGAAGTAAAAGAATTACCACCAGGTTCTGTATCAGAGGCATCATTTCAAGAGATTTGCATTGAGAGAATCTTAAACCAACAAGAGTTTACAACTGAGAGCAATATATCTGGTATGTTGTCACTTCTCAGTAATGACTTAGATCAACATTTACAGGAAAAGCCAATTGTAGAGCAATCTGAACTGGAAGAGGAACTAGTCCACGAGAGCTACAAACAAGTTATAATGATAAAGGATTTTAAACAAGAAACTCGTGCCTTATCTCCTGAACATAAAATGATGTCCCTAGTTGATACTAGTTTTGACAGTGTAGACATTACTAATAAACAAGGTTTGGAAAGTGGCTGGTACACATGTTCTAAAGAAGATGAAGGTCTGAAGAGTTTCTTATCTGAGGAGGGTGAGATTAAAACCTCAGCAACTGAAGGGATGGTGGATGGGAAGTCATATGCAAAGATGGATGACTGTGAAAATGATCCTAAAGATGCTAGTGTTGCTGTCTCTGATTCAGTTCCCAAAACACATTTTTTGCAACTACCAATTAGTTTTAACACGCTACAACAACCAGCTGATTTGGAGAATCTAAACACTGTGATATTTGATGACCCGGCTAATGAGTCATGTCATCGAGATTCATTAGAAGCAAGTCCTCTCGTGGAGGATGAATCCTCAAAGAAATCCCCTGATTCAATTGAGCCAAGCCCTACCAAAGAATCTCCTTATCCAGACTCTCTTGAGGGAAGCCCTACTCAGTCAAACAATGCAGAACTTGGGATCCCAACAAAGACTGCTGTGTATGAAGATTATGCTTCCCAGCTCAGAGCATGTTTTGCTTATGACAGAAATCTTGAGACAACAGAAATGGATAGTGAAATTAAAGAAGACAACTATTCTGAATCTACAAAGAGAGTAGCTCATGGTGGGAGTCTTCACATGTTTATAAGGCAAGACTCTTTTGACTCAGAAGAGAGAGAGGATGATGTCACCAATAAACAGTTCACACCAGAAGAGGAGATGTTTAAAATGGCTGCAAAGATCAAAACATTTGAGGAGATGGAACAGGAGTCAAAACTGAGGCGAGAAAAATCTTTTGATGCTACTGTACAATCAGAAACAAGTAATCAGGAAGATATTGAGCTTCATCTTAAGTCTGACCCAGTTTTACAGTCTTTCTCACAAGATACCATACAGAAAATAACAGAAAATATTGTGACAGAAGGCACTCACACACTTAATGAGGCAACAAATATGACTTTTAATGAGAAGGAAGAAATTCAGTCAGAATTTGAAACTACTCACTCAGTTGACAATTCATTGTGTTTATCTGCAACTCAAAAAGAGAAACCTGATCGAGAAGGTGAATACTCTCTGCCACACAGAGATACAGATACTCCTGGAGGTTCAGTCATTGACATGCCTTTTTCTGGGTCAGATGAACGTCATTCAGATGAGGACAAAGAAGTTGGGTCACCACTTACCGATGGTTCAGCTTCTGGTAGCCAACCAGTGTGTACTAGAGAAGAAGAATTTGTTGTAGAATGTGAGGGTAACAATATAGCCATCAACGCACAGGTTGAGGCTGAGAAGCAAATAGATCTTTGCTTTGCAGAGGACAGACAAACACCAGATAAAACACCAGGTGATGTGAAATCCCCTGATCCATTTCGGTTTCAAGAGGGAAAGCTATTTGAAATGACCAGAGGTGGAGCTATTGACATGACAAGAAGCTTTGATGAAGAAAGGGAAGCATATGCATTTTTTCATATTGGGGAACATCCAGTTGATGAAGTTGTGCCAGAAGAGACTAAACACTCTCAATCAAAGTCTTTAACTTTACAGACCAGTGATTCTATTCCAGATGTAAACCTTCAAGAGACCTTAAATTCATATCTGACTCAGGGTACCAGTGACAAAGTATCTAGTCCCAAATCTGAAATTGTCATCGTACCCACAGGGGACAAGTCGCAGCTTGAGAAGCCACTTACAAAAGCTGAAATTGGCAGCTCTGTGGAAGTTCATCTTGGTTCCTCCAGTGCTTTGAAGAGTCTAATAAATGTTCAAATTGACACTGAAAGCCTTGAAAGCCTCGGCCTAGTCTATCTAGACTCTACCGTAGCCGACCTTCAGTCAGACACATCTGCAGTTGCCCATTCATTCTGCTCAGGGCAGACTCATGATTTCTCAGACTCTTCCCCTGATGATGAGGTCGATGAGGAAGAGGAAGATGATCAGTGCTCAGTCATAGAAACAGCCTTTTCACCTGGACAGCCTGGCATGCCAGCATATCATCAGGATTCAGCTCCACCTTTGACAAAACCAGCCACCACAGTTAAGGGAGATGGCCATTTTAAAAAACCCAAGAAAGACTCCCAGATATCTCAAGTTCAAGGAGAAGCAGAAAAAGGTCCACCTTTGCCGGTAGGCCTAGATCTGAGGTTAGTGACACAAGTAAAGTTTCTGTTAAAGACAGGAGAAGTTATTCTGACTGTAGCCAGCCCACTAATACATCCAACCTTTCCCCCTCCACATTTACTGTAATGATGCAACAGAAACCTTTAGCTGATATGATCCCTACATGCTCTTCTCCAAGGAAAGATATCCAACTCTCCAAGACTGTAGAAGCATCTGTTAGGTCTTCTTTGGATACAGATGATGTAAGTAGCGCTAGCCAGAGGAGCCCAGATTCTGTTATCTTCACATATGAAATTCCTGCCTCGCACAGTTCAGGTTCTGATGGCAGTAGAGTAGAGCCAGCAGAACATCTGTCTTGTGGAACAGAGGATGTATTTGAATCCAGGCCTGCCTGGGATGAAAAGGTGGAAACTCAGATGCAGAGAATCATCGATGACCAAACACCAGAATGTACGGCAGGTATGGCCAGACCTACAGTGGGTTTTTGATTTCTTACCTCTTCTCCTCAGTTGAAAGAGCCTTGAACAATATCACCATTACTCATTTTGCTTTCATATGTTGTGATTTGTCAGGCCCATCTTTCACAGTTTAGTGCTTGTTTTTTGTGTGTGCGCGTACGTGTGCCTGTATGTGTACGTTGTTGTGTTGCACATGTGAGTTACTTTCCCACCTCTGTTTGCGAATGTGCAATCTCAAGATTGAATGGCCATGTTGGCTAAAGAAATAGTCTAAACAGTTTTGATGAAGACTTTGATTATTGTCTGTACTAATACTGCAGCGTTACTAATATTAACATAATAAAAAGTAGATCTATGACATTCCTTACACTAATAATTAAAAAGCATGATTTGCGGCTTGTGACCAGTCATTTGTAAGAAAGTTAATTAATCTCAAATCAAGCCTTTATGTTATCATCCATGCAAGTATCACAGATCTACATTTAGTTTACAGCCTATAGCATAGAATCCTCAGGAAATAATATTTTACATCTACACATTCACATGACAAATACCTGGAATATGTAAAATTTTTACTCAATAGATTGTTATTCCCCCCTGGTGGTCATTAACATTTAATGTTTGGCTATGGTGGCATTTCTTTAGTTGATTGGCAGGAAGATGCGGACAGAAAAGAAGAGACATTAGCTATCATTTCAGATCTTCTCGGCTTCAGCTGGACTGGTAAGCTGTCAAATGATGCAGTTGTTTTCTGTTTTAAATTAAAATTTTAAATATACAATGCATTTTAGGTAGAGGCAGTATTTACTGCACCTTTAAAATGGTATTTTAACTTGAACTCATCTATTCATAAGCAAGAATGGGTGATAATATATATGATTTAACTTTTTTATTACTTGCTTCGTTCTCCATCTCCCCAGAACTTGCAAGAGAACTGGAATTCAGTGAGGATGATATTCAGCTAGTGAGAACAGAGAATCCTAATTCCCTCCAAGAGCAGAGCCATGCTTTGCTGCAACGCTGGGTTGAACGGGAAGGCAAACATGCCACAGGTCCATAGCACTTGTCTTAAGATTGTATTCATGTTGGTCAGTATATTATTTCAAATACTTTAGACTTGTTTCAAGGTAGTGAATTCATTTTCAGATACACAGCCTATAGAATAAATGTTTTTTTTGGTCTTATTTATTGAATTGTTTGTGCATTTGGTGGACCTGTATTCATATTGTTGATTGAACACAATCTTATGTTTCCAGTTTTATTAAATGAATGTATTTATATTAATATATGTCTATCTATTAATGATACATTTTTCCACAGAGGACTGTCTGATTAAGAGACTAACCAAGATCAACCGCATGGACATTGTCCATCTTATTGAAACCCAGATGAACAAGTCAGTTCAAGAGCAAACATCTAGAACTTATGCAGAAATAGAGAAGACACTGGATCACAGTGAAGGTAGTTGTACATCTTAACACACTGAAGACTCTACCTAAGGGCCCCATTATACCTGCTGCATTAGTCTCTTGGCATGCCGCTGGTGATGTCATCACATAGTCACATAAATTTATACTCACCATTATGGCACAGATACCCACTGCAGTATTCTCCGGAATGATAGGTGTTGCCACTCAGACAAAACCTCCACATTAGCGCTCGTATAGCAGGAGAAAAGAAAAACGGAAGCAAAGAAATTGCTAAGTTGTTTTTTTTTCATAGTTTTTTCCACAAAGTTTTCGTCTTTTCATACTGTTGCAACATTTCCCTATTATACACAGATTATATATCATTGTATAATCTGTTAATCTCTGTGCTTCTGTGCTGATATGTCATTAAAATGATGGTAAAAACCAACACAATCATACACACATCTTCAACTGCAGCACAATGTGCCGTTGATGAGGACAGCAGGTATAAAGGGGCCCTAAAGACAAAGTTCTCTGTGTGTTTACTTGCAGTCATGTTTATTGTTTTTTTCAGTATCAGTAGCCCTGTCTTCCGTGCAAGAAGATGCAGACAGCCCCAGAGTAGTCGAGAAGGGTGGAGTCAGACCGCAGACCACCCCCAGCTGTTTCAGAAGAAGACCTCTCAGTTGCTTCCCTACTGGATATCCCTTCGTGGGCAGAGCCTGTTGGACAGACCCACTCAGAGAGCATGCATGGTGACTTATTGGAGGAGCTTGAGATTCCGCAGTAAGTTATTCATTTGAAATGATTCCTGACTCTAAAACATACTCTGGCAGTGCAACATAGTGTCAGATTAAACTACTTCTTTTCTCAAGATCAATGTTTCCTACCATGTTGTCCCCAGAAAATTGAACAGTGCCCTATCCTACCTCCACTGGTGTTTTGTATCATACAGTGGGTGCAGTTATTTGGGTGTTTCCCTGTAGTCTTGTGACCTAGCCTTCTTGTTCTTCTACAGTGAGTTGAACCCTAATCTGTGGACCTCTGAGGATCTAATTACACGTGAACCAAGTCAAGACAACTTAGATGAGCAAGTAAGTTTTCAACCCACTTTAAAAGAAGCTGCATTTGGGAGCCAAGCAACTCAGGTTTATGACCCCAAACTGAAAGACCAGGAAGGTTGCTGCAGCGTAGAAGCTGATTTCATCAGGTCTTCCCAAGGTGGAGCTCAAGTTAAAGATGGCTACAGCCTAAAGCAGTGTGATTGTGAAGACAACCAAGGTCAATCCTGTCATATTGACTCATCTCGTTCATCTGTATCTATTGGAGACTTTACTCTGAGCCTGTCAGAGTCAGCCTGAAAAGCTGAAACTGACTTCAGTAAACTTTGTGATGAATTATGTTGTGCTCCACTGTTTTGTAATACACATCAACCAACTCTGGCCTTGACTGAAGATAACACTGATGTAACTCAAAAAGTCAGGCTTTTTCAGGAGGGTACTGATGAATTCACAGTTCATTTCACCAAAGTACACTGTGGTATTGACAAGATCTCACAGGTTTCAGGTGTGGACATGGACATGAAACCCTTTAAGTCAAGCAAAGAAGAAAACACAAAATACATCATATATAGTGAAGCGATTCTGGAAAACTTCCCATTCATTGATGATAATGACGTTATGCAGTCAAATGAAGCCAATGTTGCAACAGCAAAGTCCAGCATGCTGAACCCATTTAAAAAAGATGTACAGACAATATTGCCACACAGTCAGACAACCAGTTGTCCTCACCATATGGCTTGTGACTCAACTGATATGAGCTGTAATTGGTCTTCTATTACTCCAGACAATAACCATTTTGTAACAGAAGCAAACATGTCCTACATTACTGAGCCAGAAAATGTGTCTTACCACTATTTCTACCCTGTCACCTATCTCACACTACAAGCACCTGAGCCAGATGTGATATTGCCTTCCACTTTTATAGACTACAACCGTTTGACCCTTGATTCTTTGGCATCTGAAGAGCAGTGTGGCTCCTTTTCACCTATTAATGAAAGTGGTCTCTTCCTTGCAGATGCATGGATGTTAAATGATTCTATACCTAGACCTTCGTCCCCTGAATCTGTCATGTCAATTAGTGATTACAGAGCAATGTCACCTGACTCTCCTCGGGGTGGGGAAAGCGTATTACCTGCAGACTTTTCAAATATATTGGACAGGTCTTGTGCACTCTCTCTAATGAATGAGACATGTAGTTCTCCAGAGGTTACAACAAATGTAACTGAAAATGAATATGTCTGTGAGTCATGGAATTATGAACACAAACCACTGTTTGGTACAAAAGATTTAGTTGTTCCTGTAATTTCACATCCTAGACCAGTATCTGTTGACTATCAAGATTATAAATATAGTCCTGGACATGACGGTGTACGCACAAGGAAAGAGTCCAGAACGTTCTCACCTACAATATCAGAAAATGAATATGTTTTGCCTCAAGAAAGAATGTCTTCACCTGACTTATTTACATCTATTCATAATTCTTTATCTATGGATAGGGATTGCCGATCATCTTCCCCACAATCTCAGACTTCTCAGTGCAGTTTTTCATTTCTTGAGCTATTGCTCTCACAGCCAGTTCGCACCCAACTGATGAATCAATACTGTGATTATTATTTACAGTATTCAGGAGAAACTTCACCCTCACGATCACCTACTTACCATTCAGTCAGTGGGAAGGAAGTGGGTCAAAGTAGCTCTTCTATGGAAGACTTTATAGATCCTGATTACCTTCCTTCAGGTTATCCTCCACCAGATTTTTCTGCTTCACAGCACCAGCATAAAACATGTGATTTCATGCAATATTCTATAAATAATTTTTCATCTGACCATAATAAATGGTCAGATGATAGAACCACAGATGCTTCAGATTCATTGAAACGTAATATAAAACATGAAGAAATACCAATTCTGGACTCAACAGAAACTACAAAAAATCTTACACATGTAGATGTAATAACTGACACTGAAGAATCAGGCTGTTCAACTAAAAAAGAAAAATCAATTCAATTTAGGCCTCTAGTGGCTACAGACACAAAACTAGGTGAGCAAGGGAGTCAATTTTACCTTGATTATTGGTTTTCAAAGTTGCAATCAGAATCTTCTGAAAATAATTCATCAGAACAGTCAGAGGATTTAACAAAAGAGACAAAAATGGCCCCAGAAAAGAATGAAAAAGAAGAGGCCATAAATTTGTCTTTGGTGAAGGAATTGTTCTTAGGAAATTCTTCTTCACATGCGAAAGAACACCAAAAACCGAGAGAAACATGTCATAACTTGAATGAAATATCATTGGTGCAACCAGTGGTGTTTGAATTAGTGCAGAGACAAAAATATATTTTGGAGTTTCCAAACATGGCTACAATCTCAAACAGAAGAATATCATTACATGAAACTGTGAACAAAAAATGTCATTATTCATTGTTCGAAAGTGACAAGGAAGACTTAAGGCCATGTTCGTCAGCATGCACAGATTACTTATTCCTTGAAGATAGACAAATTAATGGAACTCATTCAGGGAATACATGTCCTCTCTCTGTTCCACCCAAAAAAGAACTCCCCTTTATAGATGAGTGGGTGGTAGAATTAAGGCCACAATCTCCTGAATCATTGGAGTCTCAAAGTGAAATGAGGCCTCTCTCACCTGACTCACCTGTTCCTCAGTTCAGATGTCCACATTATGAGTGCAATGTGGAATTATTACGGCAAAGGTCGTTTACACCAGAATCAACATTTTCAGACTGGGAGGATACTGATTTGTGTCTAGAAATTATGTTTGACGAGATCAGACCAGCGTCCCCTCAATCCCATTCATCCGATGTTGAACTGGATTTATTATCAAGTAACAGAGCATTATCTCCAGATTCTGTGTCTTCTGATTTTGACTTTTTGCTCTTGCACAGTTGGCTTGCAGACTTCAGAGCATCTTCCCCAGAATCTGTGGTATCAGTTCATCAATGTTCTCATTCTTCTTCCGTGATGCTGAGTCCAATATACAGTCAACATTGTAACTACTACTTGCAATATTCTGAAAATAGAACATCATCACCTTTTTCAACAGCATCTGATGTTGAGGATTTTGAATCCTGTTATGCCCAAAAGTTTGAGGATGATAGACCAGATTCACCAGATTCCCATTCTTCCAGTGTTGAAGCTAAACACTCCGGCATAATGTTTAAAAGCGTCACCTTTGCTGTTTGCTACAAGACCTTTGACCTATGCAGACGTTGTGCGAGGCTTTACACAAGAAAGAGAGGGTGACACTTTGTTTGACTTCCAAAGAAATCACTTGAGAACTGTGTCCTCTCCATCTCTGCCATCAGAACCATCAGAAACAGAAAGCACCCTGTCTCTTGTAGATGAGTGGGTGGCAGAATTAAGGCCACAATCTCCTGAATCATTGGAGTCTCAAAGTGAAATGAGGCCTCTCTCACCTGACTCACCTGTTCCTCAGTTCAGATGTCCATATTATGATTGCAATGTGGAATTATTACGGCAAAGGTCGTTTACACCAGAATCAACATTTTCAGACTGGGAGGATACTGATTTGTGTCTAGAAATTATGTTTGACGAGATCAGACCAGCGTCCCCTCAATCCCATTCATCCGATGTTGAACTGGATTTATTATCAAGTAACAGAGCATTATCTCCAGATTCTGTGTCTTCTGATTTTGACTTTTTGCTCTTGCACAGTTGGCTTGCAGACTTCAGAGCATATTCCCCAGAATCTGTGGTATCAGTTCATCAATGTTCTCATTCTTCTTCCGTGATGCTGAGTCCAATATACAGTCAACATTGTAACTACTACTTGCAATATTCTGAAAATAGAACATCATCACCTTTTTCAACAGCATCTGATGTTGAGGATTTTGAATCCTGTTATGCCCAAAAGTTTGAGGATGATAGACCAGATTCACCAGATTCCCATTCTTCCAGTGTTGAAGCTAAACACTCCGGCATATGTTTAAAAGCGTCACCTTTGCTGTTTGCTACAAGACCTTTGACCTATGCAGACGTTGTGCGAGGCTTTACACAAGAAAGAGAGGGTGACACGTTGTTTGACTTCCAAAGAAATCACTTGAGAACTGTGTCCTCTCCATCTCTGCCATCAGAACCATCAGAAACAGAAAGCACCCTGTCTCTTGTAGATGAGTGGGTGGCAGAATTAAGGCCACAATCTCCTGAATCATTGGAGTCTCAAAGTGAAATGAGGCCTCTCTCACCTGACTCACCTGTTCCTCAGTTCAGATGTCCATATTATGATTGCAATGTGGAATTATTACGGCAAAGGTCGTTTACACCAGAATCAACATTTTCAGACTGGGAGGATACTGATTTGTGTCTAGAAATTATGTTTGACGAGATCAGACCAGCGTCCCCTCAATCCCATTCATCCGATGTTGAACTGGATTTATTATCAAGTAACAGAGCATTATCTCCAGATTCTGTGTCTTCTGATTTTGACTTTTTGCTCTTGCACAGTTGGCTTGCAGACTTCAGAGCATATTCCCCAGAATCTGTGGTATCAGTTCATCAATGTTCTCATTCTTCTTCCGTGATGCTGAGTCCAATATACAGTCAACATTGTAACTACTACTTGCAATATTCTGAAAATAGAACATCATCACCTTTTTCAACAGCATCTGATGTTGAGGATTTTGAATCCTGTTATGCCCAAAAGTTTGAGGACGATAGACCAGATTCACCAGATTCCCATTCTTCCAGTGTTGAAGCTAAACACTCCGGCATATGTTTAAAAGCGTCACCTTTGCTGTTTGCTACAAGACCTTTGACCTATGCAGACGTTGTGCGAGGCTTTACACAAGAAAGAGAAGGTGACACGTTGTTTGACTTCCAAAGAAATCACTTGAGAACTGTGTCCTCTCCATCTCTGCCATCAGAACCATCAGAAACAGAAAGCACCCTGTCTCTTGTAGATGAGTGGGTGGCAGAATTAAGGCCACAATCTCCTGAATCATTGGAGTCTCAAAGTGAAATGAGGCCTCTCTCACCTGACTCACCTGTTCCTCAGTTCAGATGTCCATATTATGATTGCAATGTGGAATTATTACGGCAAAGGTCGTTTACACCAGAATCAACATTTTCAGACTGGGAGGATACTGATTTGTGTCTAGAAATTATGTTTGACGAGATCAGACCAGCGTCCCCTCAATCCCATTCATCCGATGTTGAACTGGATTTATTATCAAGTAACAGAGCATTATCTCCAGATTCTGTGTCTTCTGATTTTGACTTTTTGCTCTTGCACAGTTGGCTTGCAGACTTCAGAGCATATTCCCCAGAATCTGTGGTATCAGTTCATCAATGTTCTCATTCTTCTTCCGTGATGCTGAGTCCAATATACAGTCAACATTGTAACTACTACTTGCAATATTCTGAAAATAGAACATCATCACCTTTTTCAACAGCATCTGATGTTGAGGATTTTGAATCCTGTTATGCCCAAAAGTTTGAGGATGATAGACCAGATTCACCAGATTCCCATTCTTCCAGTGTTGAAGCTAAACACTCCGGCATATGTTTAAAAGCGTCACCTTTGCTGTTTGCTACAAGACCTTTGACCTATGCAGACGTTGTGCGAGGCTTTACACAAGAAAGAGAGGGTGACACTTTGTTTGACTTCCAAAGAAATCACTTGAGAACTGTGTCCTCTCCATCT
>JAMQGT020001826.1:0-85549 GCA_024447675.2 Pterophyllum scalare
AAAAGGTTGAAAAGTTCAAGGGGGCCGAATACTTTCGCAAGGCACTGTATTTAACTGAAACTTCTGATCTGAACAACCAATGATTTTTTAAAGGAAAATGATGAAAATTATGGGGGGTGCCCAAGCTTTTTCATACCACTATACAACCCTGATCAGTTCACATCACATCTTGCTGTCATTCATGAATTCTTTACCTATAAAAGGAAGATCTGCTTTACGGTGATAATGGTAACAGAGAACCTGGAAGAAAGAAGCTTTTAAACATATGACACACAAGCCAGATCTATACACAAGTAGCATCCAGAGAGTCTGTCAGTTACTGTTTTCCACCCATCAAATTTATATGCGTTGCACCATATACTGTATAAAACAAAGGAAACTGATCAAATCAGCCTGAACACTTTGAGAGGAGCAAATGAAATGCCTATCTGAGCCACGCTGCAGAGCGTGCTGTGTATGCTCTGTGTACACAGTGTCCTTTCTTGTGTATGTTTGGTTTATGTTTGGCGAATATTGTCTGCTTTCTCTCATGCATGCTAATCCACCGACCTTGGCAGTGTGAGGATCGCGGTTCAAAAACAGAGGAGGGGCAGCAGGTGGGGGTGGGGGCTTCAGACCAAAGACTGGTGAGGTTTTAGACATGCTTCGATGGCCACCTAAAACCCAGCAAGGACACGCCCACTGATCCTGAAAGAAAAGCGGCCTGTGGCTTCCAGCAGAGGTGGCACTCACAAGTGCCTGCATAAAAAACCGTAACAGCCACAACAATGGATGATAATTGCAGCACATCAGCTCTGTCTGTTTTAGACATTTTAATGGCTTCATCACTCGCACGGTCCAGGGAATGTACAGAAAAGTTTAGTCTTCACAGATTTCGATCAGGAGCATTTGATTTGAAGAAAATGGCAAGCAGCAAGAAATAATAGCCGTAGCAGTTAATTAAGATGGACAGAGAGGAATGTGAGGTTAAAGAGTGTCATTAGGTAATTTTGGATAGCTGTGCTGGCATGTACATTTGGTTTGCCTAATCACTATTAAAATGTTAACAGCATGGGTTTTCAGTTCTTCCATTGCTCTAACACAAAAATAGCTTTTCATGATTGGTTGTAGCATGAAAAGGCATTTATTTGGTTTCTGTGGTGCTAAATTGTAATAGACTTTTGAGACTCACAAACAAATGGTTTTTGCACACATTAAGTTAATTGTTTTTTTGTTGTTGTTTTGTTTTTTTCCTTTTCAAGAATATATTTATTTATTTCAAATGAGAATGACCAAACAAACAGAAAACCACCGGAACACAAAGAAACCAAACAACAATCTGCTGCTTATATTCCACGCACGACAATCTGCAGAAAAAGCAGTCCATCCCACAGAAAAAAATACAGACCAGCAAGTGATCCTGAAAATAAAACGAGAGAGGTGTATAGTTTGCAGCAAATGGGATGTTAAACATGCTTATTAGTGGAGATACTTGAACTCCTATCTAGTGCATAATATTTGGTTCATGGGTTTTTCTTCCTAAACAAGAGTATCAGCTATTTGGCATTTTTGATAAATTAAATTCATTAATGTTGTTCATCGTCGTTAAAATGTTTGTAGTTGTGCAGCCCTACTCCAAAGTATTTCTACTTCGGGGTAAGGCTGCACAACTAATCGAATTTTAATCTTGATCACAATTTTGGCTTCCTAGAATTAAATGAACAAGTGATATTCAATATGCATGCTTCACCAATAGAATGCAAAGCAAAAGCAAATCACCGCTTAATGATATGTGCCAATCATGGCTGTTCCTGCACTGCACAGCTTGAAGTTTTGTGGACTAGTCTGGATGAGTGGCACTATGTTAAAAGACAGATGTGCAACAGAAATCAAAGGTCTGGCACAGCAGAAGGTGAAGAGCTTGTCCTTTTTGAAGCAGATTATCTGTTTAGAAATACTTTGAATTTAGGGCAAGTGATATTAACCAAGAACAAATCACATGGAAATAGTGCAGAGTTGTGTCTGCTCTGCAGAAATAACCCAGTTATCAGAGATATTGTGATAAGTTATTCACAATTAACTTATTTAACTGCCTGGAAAACACACTACAAACTACAGTATGATGAATGCATGAAGGCCAAAAAACCTTACAGTCATTGCTAATAGGAATTAGTGTCAACTCAGATGTCCATAAATGCGAGCCGTACAGCCTCGCAGCGTAACCATCCAGATCACAAAGATGCACTGAAATCCCCAACACTGACTCATTCGATTTCTAAAGATATGTGTCCACTAAACATGGTGAGTCATGAAGGGTTCAGGAAAATGGTCAACCAAATGGACTAAAGATGTCATCCCCTCACACAACAATTTTTCCAAAGTTATAAAACTTGCACCACTTTATTGCCATCATCGTGTAATTCCAGTTAATGGAGTGAAAGACTTCACATTTTTCTTTTAGTAGATTCACTTAGACCAGGCGAATAAACTCCTTATTTCTCTGCAAAAAACCGTAAAAGTGAAAACGGTTTGTTTTTCTTCTAAGAGATGCACTGAATTTAGGTGAATGATCGATATTGAGATCATAATGATTAACCAAAATAATTGTGATTAATTATTTTGGCCACAATCCTGCAGCCCTATTTTGCATCTTGTGGAGTTTCTACAGAAATACAAAAAGGCACTGTCTCATTACATGACGTGTGCATGGGTTCTGCACAGTTTCTTCAGGTGTGGCTGGTTTACCTGAGAGAATTTTAAATCACAACTCCTCCAAAACTGTTTCATCAGGAGGAGATCCTACTACTCTGCTAGCTCCACTGTTTACACTCGTGTGTCTGTAATGGTCTAACTGTATACAGTGACAAGCTCGGCACAAGTTTGCCCTCCATCAGCAGAGGCTATGCGGATTCGATGGAAGAAAGTTTCTGTGGATTCTGCCAACGTAGAATTGAAATTCGTGGCACTTTTCATTGTTTTGTGCACTTAGTCACGTGGACAGTAACACTATTTTCCCCCTTACTTCTGAATTCGTTTTGTTTTGCATTAGAAAGCAGTACATTGAATAAGTTGCATTAAAACCTGTATAATTTCAAACATATGGTGACATGATTATATGTCAAAAATTATTCCTATTGCACTTTTCAGGAAACTCTTCAGGTTTTACGTTTGAGCCGAGGCTGACCTGAAACAGTTAAAGGCAGCCGTCTCATGTATCTTTCATTAGAAGTCAGAACTTTCCTGGTTTGGTTCCAGTATTTTAATGCACTCCACATGCATTTTTACTCTTGCTATAGTGGATGTGTGTGGAAAAGAGACTGCTGTGTTTTATACGTGTATGCTAAAGTCACTAATTTTTTTTTATTCTTTAAAAGCTGGCTTAATTTATTTGATTTTAATCAACCATTAAGTGACAGCCTTCAAGTTATGATATTTTTGAACCATGGCAGGCCTCTGTAGCCCTTATGTTCAAATGTGGAGACGAGTGCAGCCGAGCTCCTGAGCTCTCCAGGCTTCTGATCGCAGCAGGGCTATTGGTAAAAAATCATGACTGGAAGAGGAAGAGGAAAAGCGTGCTGCCTTTTGACCAAAGTGCATGTGTGCATGAAGGCATTAGCAAAAAGTGTAAACCAATGTGCTTGACCACTTCTCATCCTTGGTCACTTTGCGGTGGATGAGTGGAGAGCATGAGACTCGGTGCGACTCCAGCCTGCTCTTCTCATCAAGGGCCTCTCCAGAGAGAGAGACACACAGACACACACATTAGAGCAGAGAGTTGTGTTTGTATGCTGTGGTAGCACTTTAAAGACCTTCAGCACATGCCAGTCCAAAGTGAGTGCACTTACTAAACTGCAAGCAGTTCCACTGGTGCCCTAAAAATCGACAAGTGTGCAAACACAGAAATGGCTGCAGTGATGCATCGACGTGCACTTTTATGGGATTCTAGCTCCAGCAGAAACTGTGTTGCTAACCAGCTGGTTTTGGATATTTCCTGCATTCAAATCCACTTTGCTGAACCATAGATAAGAAGTAATTCATTAAGCAATGCATGAAGGTGCCTTTCTGTCTATAGACGGAAGTGTGCGTGAATCCATCTCTTTGAAACAAACAAAAATTACTGGCTGGATTTATTAGCATTATATTTATTTTCCCAACATTTATTGTCCCCACAGGGTGAATCGTGACTTTTCTTACCCTCTGAACTTTCTTGTTGTTTCATGAAATATTTCAGCAGCTGCTACTTCAATGTTATGGTGATCCACAAATTTTTTCCCAGAAGTTTTCATCAGTCATCATCATCATTGTCAACTCTTCAGTGCTTTCCTGAAACACCTGGCATTCTCATTATCTTTATTTTGTGTTTAGTGCTAATGAGTATGTTAAACATTTATGCCTGCTTCACATCAGATGAATATAGCCTTGCACTTTAACAAATATAGTTACAGATTTGACTATATTGACTTGTGTGTGTCAGACTATGCAAGAAGCTAGCAAAATAAACCCTTTAAATAATGGAAGCTTTAGATGTTATGAAGCATCTTAAGTGTCAAAAGGTCCAGACTAATTCATTAATGCTCTGCTTTTTTTTTTGTACTTTTTTTCTTTCTTTTTTTCTGAAGTGACCAATTTATATATATATATATATAAAAATAATATAGTGCTAATCAGTAATCCTGTTACATCTTTAAAACCTATAGAACAGAGGTGGGCTTCATTCCCTGAAGCATTGATACTAAGAGTCTAGTTTTCAGTATTGAGCTTGGTGAATTCACACAAAAATTGATTTATCACGTATTTTAGTCCTTGGCCCATAAATACAGGTGTACGGGGGTTGGACAATGAAACTGAAACACCTGGTTTTAGACCACAATAATTTATTAGTATGGTGTAGGGCCTCCTTTTGCGGCCAATACATCGTCAATTCGTCTTGGGAATGACATATACAAGTCCTGCACAGTGGTCAGAGGGATTTTAAGCCATTCTTCTTGCAGGATAGTGGCCAGGTCACGACGTGATGCTGGTGGAGGAAAACGTTTCCTGACTCGCTCCTCCAAAACACCCCAAAGTGGCTCAATAATATTTAGATCTGGTGACTGTGCAGGCCATGGGAGATGTTGAACTTCACTTTCATGTTCATCAAACCAATCTTTCACCAGTCTTTCTGTGTGTATTGGTGCACTGTCATCCTGATACACGGCACCACCTTCAGGATACAGTGTTTGTACCACTGGATGCACATGGTCCTCCAGAATGGTTTGGTAGTCCTTGGCAGTGACGCGCCCATCTAGCACAAGTGTTGGGCCAAGGGAATGCCATGATATGGCAGCCCAAACCATCACTGATCCACCCCCATGCTTCTCTCTGGGCATGCAACAGTCTGGGTGGTACGCTTCTTTGAGGCTTCTCCACAGCGTAACTCTCCCGGATGTGGGGAAAACAGTAAAGGTGGACTCATCAGAGAACAATACATGTTTCACACTGACCACAGCCCAAGATTTGCGCTCTTTGCACCATTGAAACCGACATTTGGCATTGGTACAAGTGACCAAAGGTTTGGCTATAGCAGCCCGGCCATGTATATTGACCCTGTGGGGCTCCCGACGGACAGTTTTGGTGGAAACAGGAGAGTTGAGGTGCACATTTAATTCTGCCGTGATGTGGGCAGCCGTGGTTTTTATGTTTTTTGGATACAGTCCGGGTTAACACCCGAACATCCCTTTCAGACAGCTTCCTCTTGCGTCCACAGTTAATCCTGTTGGATGTGGTTCGTCCTTCTTGGTGGTATGCTGACATTACCCTGGATACCGTGGCTCTTGATACATCACAAAGACTTGCTGTCTTGATCACAGATGCGCCAGCAAGACGTGCACCAACAATTTGTCCTCTTTTGAACTCTGGTATGTCACCCATAATGTTGTGTGCATTGCAATATTTTGAGCAAAACTGTGCTCTTACCCTGCTAATTGAACCTTCACACTCTGCTCTTACTGGTGCAATGTGCAGTTAATGAAGATTGGCCACCAGGCTGGTCCAATTTAGCCATGAAACCTCCCACACTAAAATGACAGGTGTTTCACTTTCATTGTCCAACCCCTGTATGTGCATTTTTGTTATTGTTACATTTTGGCGCCACTTATCTGCAATAGCAACTCATAGCATTTGCAGAGATTTCACACCTGTTGGAGCCTAAAACTAGTTTTGCCATCTGTTTTTTGAAATTATAGGAGCATTTGTTTTTGTTGAAACATTACATCACTACGTAAGCACTACTGTATCCTGTTAACACAGTGTAACCAACAGCCCACCACCCACTTGTGCCATACGGGACCTGAACCAAACACGCCTTTGGAGCTAAAGCAAGCAGGCAAACTGTAAACACTGTGGGAGCTTCCTTCATAGGGCAGAGACTAAACCAGAGTTTATTGCTGAGATATAATATCTTAAATGTAGTGGTATTGCCTACCCCCACAAAAGAGAGGGGATGGAGGAGGAGTGTTTGAAGAGGCTCCCAACACAACAAGCATGGGCATGTCTGCTTTGAATTGAGTGAGGAAGTAATGCCAACTGTTTGTCTCCCTCTTTATCTGGCTTTCAGGGTCTGTGTTTGAATAAATCACTCAGATACCCCTATAGAGTCTCACCTCAGGTCCAGGATTTCAGCCGTGATGGACCGCTGTGCTCCATCGCCTTGCTGGTTCGAGTGTTGGGTGGGCGCATGCCAGTTCTGAGTGCATCAGGATGACACCTAAGAGCCTTTAATTACAGAGCAGAGCATTCTGTCTCTGTCAGCTCCTCTGCTTTTAGAGCTATGCTGTGTTTTATGCACTGACCTCATCCTTGTTACATATGTGTTAGAGAGATTTTCTTCTTCAGCTGGTGAAGGAAGCTCTTTTCCAGGATTTCATGGCTTGTAGGCTGCACACATTTCAAACAAACATTCTGTCATTGCATGGTTTTCTCTCGCTGCTTTGATGTGTTTATGCACCTGTAACCATATGGCACCATTAACACCTTTTTTGAGGCCTAATCCTCACATGCAAACAAACATTGGACTTACACATTGTCAGACTCTGGTTATTATCTGCAAGGCCCAGCTGTCTCTCAGTAGGACATGCACACACTCACACACATATTAAGACATGAACAGAACAGACAGCATATTCACTCACACATATGTAAGTGCAAAAAAGCCATTTTTACAAACAGCACAACATCTGAGTCTCATGGCCTGACTTTATGGATACTGTAGATTTCAGTGCAGCCAGTTTTATTTCCCATCTAGTAAAGTCAGATTTTTCTTTGCCTACTTTCTTCCTATCCTTTTCTGTGACTTTTCCTTTTAAAAGGATTATTTTCTAGACATCAGTTACATAGATGCTACTTCCATACCTGCCAAAAAAATATGACGTAAAAGACCAAAGTAAATGTCTCCCCAGAAATGGTGTCCTATTTCTTTAACTGGAACAGAATCTGCTCAAATAACCCAAGTGATTTTTAGTTTATTTTCCTGTGGTGCTTCCCAGTTAGCACCCATACTCCCTCTAACACACTTTGTCTCCTCATCAGAGGTCCGACTGTGCAGACAAACTGTTTCTGTGTTGACTTGGCGGGTAAACTACAGCAGCAGAGATCAGAGCTGCTCTGCTTTTAGTTGCCAGTAGTCACCAGCGATGAAATAACATCACTTCGCCTAAGCATCAGGAGCGGCAGGCCTGAGATGACCTTGAAGTCGACTTCTGTCAGCTCCAGCATCGCTATCAAGCCCTTTGTCAAATCATGTCAAACAGAGAGCCTTGAAGCTGTGCACTCTTGTGTAGCTTTATTTAGCTGAGGGCAGAGATAGTGTTTGTTTTTTGCTTTGCTTTTTTTTTTTTTTTTTAAATAGAAATTGGTGTCTTGCATGTGAGATGAGCTGAGCTCAGTCTGAGATTGATATCAGCTGTGTTACACTCTCTCCTTTTGGTTCTCTATCCTGGCTGCAAGCGAGCCCCTTTGTCCCCGTTGCCCCCTTGTGCCTTGTGATTTGGCTCATGCTGCTATAGTAAATCTGGGGCATGTTTACGCTCAGTGTTCTGGCAGGCGTATACCTACCAAGCAGCCAATCAGTCACTCCACCCTAAAATCTCCCATTAAACCTTTGAAAAAATTTATCCTGCTCCATTTTTTTCCTAAATGTGATGCCTGCCAAAGTGCTACCACGAATAGTATTTCTCTTTAACACTGCATCTGCAAGCTGGCACCCTGTGATGATATCTTAGTTACCTCGATGGTGAGTAAGCACACACTGAACTTGCGCAGCTGTGATGTGAATAAAGAGGAATGTAAATCCTGATTCTGGCACTCTTGTCACTCAGCAAATGTAAAATACAAAAAGATGGGAATATTTTGAGACAAAGGAAAAAAGATTTTATTCAAGTTTTTTGATTCATTGCTATATTTTTTTCAAGGTCTTGCTTTCTGTCATAACAGATGAACATTTTTAGAGCTGTACTCTTTCAATTCCTTTCTGAAAGTTGCATGAGAAAATTGATACTTCTCGTGTCTATTCTAAACGTGACCTTCAGCCAGCTGCAGCACCACCTTGCTTACTACATAAAGGCTGTAAAGGAGATGAAGGGTAATGGCCTTTATATAAAAGACAGACATGCTATGACCTCCACTCTGAGGTCACCAAACAGATTATGCTGTTTTGAAGCCTTGAGTTTAGCATGTTGCCATGCATGTTATGAGAGAGTTAATTGCTAAGTTATGTGCTAAAACTAGCTAGCTTGGTTAGAAAGGTGCATCCACTCATGCTAGCATTAAGTAACATACAAAAAATAAATAAATAAAATATAAGATTGTAATTCATTGAAAAACCTGGGTGTGGACTTCTTGGTCAGTATGTTGGTACAATAACTATCCAGGCAGCACAAAAAGGTCACATTCAGTGACTCGTTTCTAGTAGAGCTGGAATCCCATTAAAGTGACTTGAATTAGCTGAGGTACAGCGTAACAGACAGCTAGCAACTAGCACCACCGGTCAGTCAAAGAAGGCCAGCATATTTCAGGTTGACCCTGCACTGGGTCTGTGCACCTAGGAGCTTTAAAGCTAAGGGTACTAAATTAGGTAGTTCATCTTATAATTTCTGTTGTTCTTGTTAACAAATTTAATGCACTAAAACCAAAAACCATTAAGTTGCAAAAAGAACCACTCAGATGTAATAATTTAATGCCATTTTACCTCTTCACCCTAAGCACTTGGTGCTCTCTATTGGTAAAATAAACATATTACTTTGTCTTCATGGTAAAAGTGTTCGATAAACTCTCTGGTGTGCATCTCTCCATCTCCCTCCCCTCTCTTCTTGTGCGCAGAGGTGCATATATGCAGCTCTACTGTTCTATGTAATGGCTTATATATGGTTGTGTGTCAGTCCTGTGCAGAGCCTATGGATAGCTTTGCAGACCATCATTGACATGTTGTAGCTGTTTACTGTCACCAGGGAGCAGCGTCAAAAACAGCCAGTCTATGGGCTCTTCTTGCTTGTGCTGTTGTTGGTCCTTCAGACAGATGCAGAGAAGAGGAAAGTTATAACTTACAAAGAGCTGAAGTCAAACTGAATCTTTTCCTTTTTTTTTGTTTTCCATGTGTCTTCCATTTGTGGTGAACCCACTGGTGCTCCATTTTCCTGCTTCAGTCATAGACTGTATAAAAAAAAGAGGGGCATAGATTTCTGTTTGGAAAAATGAAGCCAATGCAGAAGTACCTTAAATCTGCATTCTACCTGAAGGTCACCATATGACGATAGCTGTGGCTGCAAAAAGATTTCTGATCTTATAGAAGTCTGTGAGGGGGAAAAGCTTTCGTTCTTGCTCTCTGTAAACACTCTGCTGCTGAGTTCCTGGTTTTAGTCACTTATTTTGGGTCATACTGAATAAAAAATGAAATCTATTTTGTAAATCTTGGTCATACCATGTTTCAAAAGCTTTAATTAGCTGTGGTATTTTCCTCTTGCTCACTGGCTATCAATCACAGGTCATTAGCCAATGAGCAAACGTCCTCCAAGCAGACTAGCACTTATTGAAGCCAATAAACTCTGCACGTTGCAACATTCCCATGGACATATTGCATTAATCTATAGGCATAAAATAGGAAATACTAAATTCTCTTCATAAAGGAATACATGTAGAATAGGATGTATACATTTGCATTGGCCAACTTAAATTCATGACATCTGTAGCTGCTTATTGTGTGTGGACAGAATTAGTCTGATTTCCTGACTTTAAAGCAACAGTTTCCTAATCACAAAGCATCTGCTCTCTGAAATCCTCTGTGATCTTATTCCTTCCTGCCATCTCTAGCTCTAGTGGAAATGAAGAAAATCACAATGAGTGAATACATTTAATCCTCTGGCAAAATTAAATTCCACATAATTAATCGTTGAGAGATTATTTAGTCTCAGTGGACACAAGACACTGGACTCTCGGATACTGTTAGTGTTGCATGCAGACCTTGTTCTTCTAGTTGTTTTCCACTGCACTCTCCATAACCACGGAGGATTCAGACAACTCACCGGGTTTGACTTCCAGGTTGGAATTCAGAGATCCTGCTAACTAATTCAGCATGTTAACACTAGCAATAAACCAGTTATATCGCCGGTAGGGTGATGTGATGACCACCGGCAGAGGTTGAGGGCCTCACTCGGCGACAGCCAGCTGATTAAACAGGCGGGTGATGAATGGAACTGGAGCCTGGCTGTGAAATGACCTGCAGTTGCTGCTGCTGTCTGTGGATGCCTGGTGTTCTGCTGCAATCATGTCAAAACACACAAGTGATCTGCTACATTGTAGAGTTGAGAAATTTCCCCCAAGAACAACCCTCTGAAGGGGAAAAAATGAGAGAAAGAGTTTTGGTTTTTCTTTCTGAAATCACTGCAGCTTGACACAGCACTGACATTTGTTACCACTTGACCTTCTGCTCTTATCAGAAATCCATCTCGGCGTGCTTTGAAAATGAGCTCTTTCTTCCGTTTCTTCATAGTTCAACATCTCAATCCAGTCTTCCCGCTTACCACAACTCCCACTCAATACCCTAACCTCAAACCCAACCTCCTGCTAAGTAGCCTTATCCTGCTCCCGAACTAAAAGTTTCATGACTTTGCCCTTCCCTGCTCATTATTCCATTGTCTGTCTAAGAGATTGTCACTGTGATTTATGTCAGAGAGTTTTAATATGCGGAGGAGAGGCTGTTTTTGGTTCCAGTGAATGTCCAAAACCCAGGGGAATCCTGACAATCAGGCTATGATATGTCCCCCTGTTGAGAGGAGAGATGGCACGCCTTTGTCTGCAGGGTCAGCTGGGACTCACTAAACCTCACTTTATGAGCATTTAAGGACATTTTAACAAACTTAATTTACCTTGAAATAAAACTAGTTTTTCCTCCTTCTTACAGGAAGACTTGTGTTCTTTTTTTCCCTGTCCTAAAGGACCTCTGCATGACAATAGGAAATATTGTTGTTGTTATTTTGCACCCCCTCCCCTGATTTTAATGACAGATCCTACTCTTCACTGACTCCAGATGTCAGTGTTTTTAAACGGAATGAGCCGCAGAAAGGGTCTACGGTTTGATTCTGGACAAGATATGGCTTGTGCAGCTGGCTTTCACTCCCATAAGGAGACGAGAATCATCTGCTAAAGTGCCTTGAGTGTTAGATGAGCCATTTGTTTGTGAGCATATTGAAAAGTTTAAGTCATGGGTTGTAGGGTTGTAAACATTTATTGCAGTTTTATCGGCTGCATTTGCGTTATGGGCCAACGCACCACCTGGTAGCGTTGAGGAAAAACTCATTGAGCTTGTGTTTTTTTTTAGTTATTTTTTTGTTTTTTTTGTTACTGTCAGAAGTGTCTAAATTTGAATCCAGCTTGCTGGTTATACATGTGGAAAAGCCTGTAAACGGTTTAACTGCAGCAAATATTAGTGTTTACGACCCCAGATTCGAGCCAGTAATCTTATTTGGACAAACAAATGGAGTCCATGACCTCCAGTGTTTTGGCTTGTGAGGGACATTCAGTGTGTTTTAATATGCTTGGAACAGGAGGCAAGAGATAAACATTTACAAAGATGGTCAAAAGCTGCAAAGAGTGGGAAGCATGTACACAGAGGATGCACAGATATCGCATTATATGTATTTAGTAAGCTTTTTTTTTTTTAGCTGAGAAAATGAATATCTAATAGGATGCAATACAACATTCACCCCACAAAGATACAGGTAGGACACAACTTGACTGTGATATAGCTAAACCCTGAAGGTCTTGAATAAAAACACTTTATTGGATTTTGTTTTGCTTTTATATTCAGTCTTTTTGAGGTGTATTATACAATTAGTCCAAGTGAAAAGTGACCAATTGTCAGACCTCCTGCTGCCTGTAAAAGCTGGCTCCAAAAATCAATCCAATCCTCTTCACAGTAGAAAGCAGTAAAAAGCTGCTTTTGATGCCACTATTGCGAACACTGAGTTTTCTGTGATGCTAAGGGAAATGCTATAAAAGGAACAATGTGTACATCAAATCTGTATTTAATCAGGAGAATCATTTGAAGCTGCAGGAAACGGAGCGACATGGGGAAAAAGTAACTCATTTGACTTCTGGCCCACTGCTTAAGAGATCTATTTGAAGAAGCTGCGGAATCAAGGAGATTTAGATTAGTGTTGAGCAGAGGAAGCTTTTACCCCGCTGCCAGTAATGATTCAGAAAAGGGGGTCGGCCAGCACAGGAAAGTGTAGACGTGGCTCATTGCTGTATGTGTGACATGTTCTCATGGAGAAGCTGCTGGCTGCCACTGAAGGAACAGAGAGGACACTTGCCTCCAGGGGGTGAGGCTTAAAGGTACAGTCAGTTATTTTTTTTGAGTTTATTTAACAGGGAAAAAAGAAACATTGAATAGTGTGTAATTAC
Organism: Pterophyllum scalare; assembly: GCA_024447675.2. Taxonomy (NCBI): domain Eukaryota; kingdom Metazoa; phylum Chordata; class Actinopteri; order Cichliformes; family Cichlidae; genus Pterophyllum; species Pterophyllum scalare. Next base: position 12,913 of record JAMQGT020001826.1, read on the forward strand.
ATCTAGAATAGAATAGAATGCCTTTATTTGTCATTATAACAGGATGTACAATGAGATTGGAGGGCCACTCCTATTCAGTGCCATGCTGTAGAAACTTAAACGTTCTAAAATATAAATTAGAACTTCTAAAAATATACAGAAAATAAAACAGTATGTATAAAATATACAGAAAATAAAACAGTATGTATAAAATATATACCTTGTAAAAGAATAAAATAAGTGTATACATATAATAATAAAGATGGTGAGTATTGCACTTGGTGAATGAATATTGCACTAGTGAATGAATATTGGATATTACACAATCTAGGAGTGATAGATATTGTTCAGTATGAATGATATAATATTGCACAGAGATGTGGGTATTGCACAGTTAGACTGGGTGAGTGTGTGAGTTCAGGGTGGTGATTGCTCTGGCGAAGAAACTGTTCTTGAGTCTCTTTGTTCTCCCAACAAACTGATGCATTCTCATAAACCATGCTGCCCCATTATCTTGAATACAGTGGCCAAGATGGACATTGCATTTGCCTAATCACGTTCTATGTAAGTGGCTAGTGACCAGCCACATACATAGTACAGAATCAGAGGCAGAAGAGAGGTGAAGTCGTAGGCATTCATGGTGAGCGCGGAGGCATTTATTTAATTTTTATTTATTTCGCTGTCTTGCACACCTTCAGACTCAAGCAGATAAAGCATCATAACATATCTTTTCATCATCTGAGAAGGAGTATCCTGCACCTAAAGAAAGGAAAATGCGAAGGAGAGAGACCGGCAGTCTGGATAAAATGTTTTCTTCCTCCTCACCTCAAGCGTCATCTCCTAACTGAAGTCAGGACATGAAAATGTACATAAACATGCTTATTTATTCTCTGATATTGTCACCATTACTCATTGTCAGCAGATAAGACATGTGATCCTCCCATCTCTGGACAGCTATCAATGAGCCAAACAACAAAAGCTGGTTACAGGCAAACATTATACCAGCTAATGTTAGTGTCCCAAAATTACACTTTCCCTCTGATAAACAGTTTAATCATATTCTCACATCGTTTGAAAGGTTTTTTTTTTTGCTAATTGTCAGAGTGCAACAATGTCAGATCCACTTCAAAGAAGATTTCGCCAATGCCAGCTAACCGCACCAAAAACAGCAGCGCTTACTGACAGAAAAGATCAGCATATCCTCAATAACTCACCTCAGTATTGCTGTCATCGGGCAGAAGTGAGCCTCACTGACTCATCAGCTTGTATTGGACTCCTTTCACAAAGTTTTACAGATTTCTCCAGAGTAAATAGATGTGGACACACGTTCACAGCTGAGGTTTAATATGCAGAATAATATGCAGAATTCAGTTGACTGCAGCTTGCAATCTGTTGATGTCTAATGGTAATATTTTACACACTGTAACTTTAAGAAAGACAAGCTCGGTAAAAGTTTAGATTTTGTATCATAAAATTGATTTGACTGAACCTCGCAAGCAAGTGTTGTGTTGTACTTGTGAATTGTGGGTCTCTGTGTAGCATTAAGAGATTCCAATATTTTTTGTGTGATAAAGCATTAATGAGTTCATGCACTTAAAAGTTACATTTTGTCCTCTTGGAATAAATAAACTAATCACAGTCATCTGTATTTCTGTGCTTTGAGCATCAGGACATGCTCTGCACTAATCTGTTCCTTTCTGTTCTGCTGTGTGATAATAATCTCGTGTGTGTGTGTGTGTCTTTTTCCAGATGCAAAGGAAAGATCAGCTAAGAGGTTCTCAGCAAACAGCGTTTTTAATTACACCTCTCTGCTGCTCAGCCAGGAGGACGACATGCTTTATGTGGGAGCCAGAGAGGCGTTGTTTGCCCTCAGCCTCTCGGACATCAGCAAGATCAAGCTGCAGAAGAACGTGAGAGTGACAAAATGCCAAATGGCTCATATGAGTCCAAATTGCATGTTTAAAGCCTGAACTGCTGATTCACCAGGCTGCTCACAAATGTGAAAAATTTGGCTGGTAGATAATTCAGACAGTGGCCAGAGACTTTCTAAAACCCTGAATTACCACTTTATAGATTTGTAGTTTAATAGGGATGGTTTTTATGGAGCTGTAAGTCCAAATTAAAAAGTTCAGTGTTAAATGGATGGATCCTGGCAATTTTGATCATATTTTTAATATTAAGGTGAGACAATAGATGTATTTAAATTTTAGATATGGATAAATTCTATATGGAGTTTCGGTCATAGCAAAACCCCTTTCTGTAAGTCATGAGTCACTTTATGACATTTGTCATTTTGGTTTCACACATCAAACCAACAGCAGCCACCTGACAGTGGTCACATTCAACCACTAACAGGCAGTTAATGCTGGCTGTTGTCATGCTTGCGCACAATGGCACCGGCCAAAAATCATGTCATTGCTGCTGGTAAGCAGTGCGCTTTGGCGTAATTTTGGTTGGTTGCAACCCTCTATGAAATATCAATGCGTGAGTACAGCAATTGTCATTATAGGGAGATTGATGCAGCAGTTAAAAACAAACTTTGGAAAAACCTCCTCAGTGGCTTTGCTTCCTATTTTGACTTCTTCTGTTCCTATGAAGCATTGACTTTTCTCAGAGCAGTGATGCTCACAGTTTAGAAGATTGCAGTGAGTCAAACACACCTTGAGTGTGAACATAAACTGCTATGGCACTGTGCCAATGTCACAGTTTGCGTGAGCAGTGCCCAGTGCATCAAACAAAACCACGGCTCTATGCACATGTGAGCTTCTGTTTTGATTTAACTGCACTCTTAACATCTGCCACAGTTATCATTTGGAAATGGGGGCCATCAGTCCTTAACCAGTCAGCATACAATAAAATATTTGCCTAAAATCAGGTGAAAATAATTTATCAATTGAGGACAGTCTCAAGAAGCGCTATGCATATTGAAGCCCTTTTTAGTAGAGTAGAAGTGGACAGGCATTCCATAAAGTGGCTCTGAATCCATGTGGTTCCCCTGTCTTTCACATGACTTATTCAGGGTTTCTGTTTCTTGTTCAGCTGACATGGGGCACTCCTGCTGGAAAAAGAGAGGAGTGCAGCTTCAAAGGGAAGAATCTGGAGGTGAGAAACATTTTCTTCTGTTTGTTTCACTAGTGTTGTGAGGTGGAGGGTGAAAAAAAAAAATGATGGTGGAGCTGTGTGCTGACAAACCTTTCCATCGGTTACAAATGGATTCATCAAGTGTGCAGGCTCACTGGGGAATTGCTCTTTCTTCTTCTTCTTCTGTCTGTCTGTTACCTTGTTGTCATGCCAGCTGTTGTATCTCTGGGCGACAAGCCTCAGTAATCTGTGTAAATCTCTGGTCTGTGTAATGCAAAAAGCTCACTAGGCAAAGTGCTGTGTGATCCTGAGAGGTTTTCCCAGCAGTGTTTGAGTAGAGGAGAATACTTTTCTGTTTCAGTTCAGCAGTATTTACATTTCCTGCTCTGAAAGATTTGCTTATGATTAAAAGTATTATAGGCCAATTTTTTAAGGAGCTCTCAAGAAAATCACATTTAATTCTAAGAATTTCTCATGATTTTTATGGACCTGACACTGTCTCCATTTGCTCACCCTCCAGACTGATTGCTTCAATTACATCAAAATTCTTCTGCGGCTGAATAGCACTCATCTCTATGTGTGTGGCACCTATGCCTTCAGCCCTGTCTGCGCCTACATAGTAAGTAATGACCTCTCAATCTACGCATTGTTCACCTGCAAGAGTTGATTTTCTCCCATCATTAAAAGGAGTCTTGATTTATTCTGTTCCTCTCCTCTCACAAGAACAGGCCTGAATTTTGATGTATTTTTTTGGTACTCTTTAGGAATCAAGCCCTTTTATCCACCATGTCAGTATTGGATCTGTTGTTATCCAAGCGTAACCAAATCCTGCTGAGGCACTTGAGCCAGACAAGTCAACAGGGGGTACACAAGCTGTGTGGTTTCCAGATAGAGGGGAAGCAGTAGATCTGTTTATCTAGTAGAGGAGTACATTTGGAGTGACAGTAACCGGCAATAGGACGGCATTGATTTCTTTGATAGGGCAGCAGTCGGGCTTGGTGACAGCTCGGCTCTTAGAGCGAGGCATTAAAATCTCTCCTTTGACGTCAGGGTCTCAGACTCAGGATTATTTGGCAGGACTTTAGGCCCTGAACTGGGATTCCTAGCAAGTCTCAGTTGGTCTGGGTGAACACTCGTCTTGTTGACAGAGGCCAAAACTGTGTGTGTGTGTGTGTGTGTGTGTGTGTCACCCAGGGCATTCCTCATGGCCAGATGCTCTCAGAGATGTTTAATATTAACAATGGAGGATGTTTTATTTTCTAGCCACTTCTAAAAACAGTCTCAGAGGGTTTTATGGTCAGTGTAACAGGACACTGAAGCCAAAAAGATACGCCAAACAAACAAAATGACAGACATGAATTTAAACAAGCACAGATTAAAACAACTTCTAATAATAAAGAGGCATGGGAACATCTCCTGTTTGATTGAAGTTGCTACCTCTCTCTCTCGCCCCCCCCCCATTTCTGTAAACATGTATTATAAAGTTACAATTGAGCACATACCAGGAGGCAGATGTATCAAGCTGTAGCTGGTGGTACATGTGACATCTCAGTGGTACCCGTTTCATCTACAGGAGCAGTATACCTGTCAATACTTTCCTGAGGCCCCAAAAAAAGAAAAAGGGGGAACAAAAATCAAACAAATCTTCCATCATCTTCCTGTGTAAAAATATATTACAAAGTTAAGCTAAAGCTTGTGCAGTTGTAAGATCTCTGACTGCTTGACGCTCTAAAACTGTTCACAATGAAGGCATCACGAGAAACTCGCGTTGATTAGCCAGACTACAGTGTGCAGCAGTGTTAACTGCAACTGCTCTCCATATATTTTCCTTTGATTCAGCAGCCTCATACCCTTTGTCAGATTTATCAAACAGGACCGGATGCTCAAACAAGACCAAGTGCTGTCTGACAGACCAGCTACATTTAGATTCAGTGCAGAGGTGCTTATGCCCCACCACTTTTGATACACGTCTGAAGCTATTCACTGTTTTATCGACATCTTGTCCAAATGCATGTGTCTCTCAATGTGATTCGCTTAAATTGAGGCGTCACGATGCACGCACTGAGATTAACCAGCGGGCTGTCACTTTGTTTCCTCATACACAGCAGACCACAGTGTGTAGCAGTGGAAACAGCAATTGCCCTCCACATATTTTCTTGTAATTCACTGTTCTCACTCCCTTTGTCAGACTTTTGAAAAGGCACTGGCTGCATTTTGATTCAGTGCCGTCTCTGTCACCCATGGCAAAAGTTGCCAATTTTGATAAGTTATTCAATTTTATGGCTCTTATGGGCTATGGGAATTCGACATGTTCAGTCACTGAAAGTCACTTTCTAATAGGATGGCATGACGACATCTAACTTAACCCGTTAAAGCATCCAATGCAAACTGGCTGCAGCAGTTTTTAATTGCATGAAATATGATGCATACACTAGGCACAGGCCTTGAGTTTGACAAGTTTGTTTTTAATATTAAACCATTCTCTGCTAAGGCTTCAGTCAAATAGGTCTGGAGGCCACTACTAGATTCAATTTGGTTCTGTTATCGGTTTCATTTCTTTCAAAACACAAATCTACCAGAAAAAGGAGAAAAAAAAAATGACCAAAACTGGCAACGTATGTGCTCTTCCCTTTCTGACTTTGCTACCCTGTCTGTCACTCTAAATTTATGTGTTCCAGCTTATGATGTAAATCAGAATTTAATGTTTTTGAAAGCAATAATTTCCCAAAACAGCTGGCCACTGCAGAATTTAGAAAATGTGTGTCCCTCGACACACACAGGAAATGTTTCAGGGAATATTTGAAGCAAGGGATTAGAAAATATTCATGGCAGCAGGACTGAGGATAAAGTACAGTAGCTGTGTTCACAGTAATGATGACAAAGCACGCTTCAGTGATGTTTCCGAGCAACAGCTCAACAGCAACAAACTATCAGCATCTTGCTACAAAGATGATTTTTTCAGTAAAATGCATTTATTGTCCAGTTGGGTCTTTTGTGGGAATTTTGATCATTTGCTGTCCTTTAAGATGAATTTTACCCTTTCTTTGTAGTTGATTGATACGTTGGACATAGTTTCATTTTATGAGGAAATAACCTGTGTGTTTGTGGCATACGGTACACAAAAACAAGGTTTTATTAATCAGACAGCTTAACAGTATGTTTGAGGTAGCCAAACGTCCAGTGTCCAGTGTGTATTGTAATGGAGAAAATGAGCTTGAGGTCACTGTGCTCACTTTAGCTCACCATTTTACTATAAGTAGAATTTAATTGGCCTGAGCCTGAGGGACGTTTGGTGTTTTTTTTTCTGTCTCCAGAACACGTCAACATTCACACTGGAGAGAGATGAAGTGGGCGAGGTCGTGATGGAAGATGGGCGCAGTCGCTGCCCCTTTAATCCAGAGTACAAATCAACTGCCATCATTGTTGGTATGTAGTAATGCACACTTGTATGAATGGCTTCCTTTTAGAAAGGGAAAGCGGGCCCAGCTGTTTCTGAAACTATTTTGATGTCAGCTCCATCTTTGATTCAGTAATGATTCATGATATGCCTGCTAATGTTGTTTGTCTGTGTCAAACCGTCTGATAAATAGCCGGACACCAGCAGACACTGTTTGTGTTCAACTTCTTTAACAAGCAATTAGTAAATAATTGAACTGGATATGAAGAGAAGAAATGATTTGTCTAATCTCTCTCAGACGGTTATTGTGCTAACATTTCACTTTATTACTGACTTCAGCTCCAGCTCATTATTTCTTTGTCATGTGTTATGTTTGTTGATTGCAAATCCAGTTCAATCTTTCTCTTCCTATGTTTTCCTCCAGATGGTGAATTGTATACTGGTACTGTTAGTAACTTTCAAGGGAATGAACCAGTCATTTACAAGAGTTTGGGTCAGGGAACCGCTCTGAAGACAGAAAACTCCTTAAAATGGCTGCAAGGTAAACTCCCATGTGTTTTTTTTTCCTTCCACAAATCTTCCATTATGTACCGACCACTGCAGATAAGCTCCAAAAAGCAGCGATCATTAGTGAGGCACATTCACTAATGCATGCAGACTGAGAGAAAAGACAAGCGCTTGTAGATTGCGGGAGCCCAGCCTATCAGCTACTGCACATGCACATCAAAACAACCTCATCCGGCTGCCACTGCTTTCACCAGAGTAAGCTGCACTTTGTGCACAATTAAGACCCCTCTTGTCTTCTGATCTTTAGGTAATTCATGCAGACTGCTCCTGATGAGACATCTGAGTACAATTATAAGGAGGATTCTGTTTTCTCTACCCTTGCAGGATTGTACATCACAGCTTTGTCATGTAGAAACTAACTTTTTTCCAAATTTATGATTGTAAAAAAGAGATGGGGGGCGGGGGGAATAGTTCTCTTGTGTACATGATAAAGGCACAACATACCTCTCTAACCACATGTTTGCTTTTGTGTTTTTCTATCTCTAACAGATCCGGTCTTTGTCGGGTCGGCTTACATCGAGGAGAGTCAGCCTATAGGCAACTCTGTGGGTGACGATGACAAGATTTACTTCTTCTTTAGCGAGGCGGGAAAAGAATTTGACTTCTTTGACAGCACCATAGTGTCGAGGATTGCTCGCGTGTGTAAGGTAATATACACTGGGTTAGGGTGAGGCGATTACACAAAATGATCATGCAAAAGAAAGGGGCACAGCAGGGCTCAAAACTTCCTGTGCTTAATCCTGGCACAATTAACTCAAAACAGATGGGACACTCCCATGTCAAAGCACATTAGGTAACATTAACTGTACATCATGCCTGAGTAATTGCAATGGAAACATGTCACTGGTGAGTTTAAACTTTTCAGTATTTAACTGTACAGACATGTTTTCAGCAGATATAGTTTCCACTTGCCTGAATCATTGCCTCGTCTCATCCTCCCCTCCCTCCCCTTTCTCTGCAATGTCATATCCCACTCTCCTTCAATCTCCCTCACAATGTCAGCTGCACTCGTCCATCCCTCCAGCTCCTTGCTGTTCCTCCACCAGCCCTTTGAGCTTTGCAGGCATTATTAGTATTCAAGAGCGCTTCACAGCAATATGAAATGCTTTTTCCACCCTACTATATGGCCTGTTTTCTTGCAAACTTGCAACTGCAGAATTCTCTGGGATCGTTCAAACCATTGACGTCATTCCTCCTCCTCCCCCTTCTCTCCTTGAGAGTTCAGTTTGGTTGATCAACCTGGATAATCAGCCACAAACTTTATTCCCTTTCACCTGTCGTCAGATCAATTAAAAGGCTATGAAGCTGCCTCATATACATGCACTCAGCATCCCTCCCTGACTGATGTCTCTTGTTCATAGAGGCAGTAATGTGAGTAATCGTGGGGACAGCATGTAATCTTAAGTGACAGCTTAATGACTTAGTCCTGCTAGGCTCTGGCACTCTGTGCGTCGACACCTCTTGCTGCCGGCAGAGCACCTCCTGGGTTCTATATATGGAAATCATTGACAGAAATGCCCCCAGACTGTGGCAACTTGCTGCAGATGAACTGTGCAATAGAGACAGAACAATAGCTTTCTCTGCTCTATAAAGCACCATTATTTCACAGGAATGCAGCAGCTCCCCTTTCCCTGACTGACATCTTTTCAGATGCCGTTCTATAGCAATACATTAGTGCTGCTTGTGTCTTATTCTCCACTTTACAGGGTAAACACTAATTCCAATTAATTGTCCAGTTTCTGCTTAAAGGAGGTGTTTTTTTTTTATTGTAATTTTGTGCACATTACATCTTGCAAATGTCACACACAAAACCCATCTTATGCTGCCCCTCATGAATTTGTTGCGACTGATGCAGGAAGATCTCAGGCTGTTTTTTTCATAAAGGTACTTTCTGATTGTGGCTCAGATCTAAGTAATAGCCAAACTGTAGTTATAAATGTATCTGCATCACAAAGCTGTCCAATTCTGAGTAAAATAAGACATCAGAGTCAAACTAATAAACTTCCCTCACTCTGAAAATGTCTGCAAAAAGGAAAAAAAAAAAAGCATCATAGGGACTTTACTGTGAAATTTTAGTGAAGAGTTTAACCATACAGGTCAAATAAAGTATAGCTAATTCTTTCACGGTTAGCCTGGTTGTCAAAGGAAGTCACCTGACAAAATGGAAAAGAAATGCAGTGTAATGCATGAATAAGTGAAATTGCTTGTTTTCTTAGGAGGACCTATTATTCTTATTTCCAGCTCCAATATTTTAGTCTTGGACACTTTTAGAATAGCTTGAAGTTAAAATTATCTTTTTCTATTGGACCTTCTGTTAGCTTCTTAAAACAATCCATTGTAACTCCTCTCCCTTTAAGGCCACCCTCCCTTAAAACCAACTTACTTCTGATTGGTTGCGCTTCTCAAAGGTTTGAGCAACAGGTAGGTGGAACTTTTGTGCCTGAGATGTCCACATAAAGGACATTCTCTCTTATCAAGATCATATACAGGCAAGAGTCTTAAGTCTGAGCTTGTGGCTCACAGGGATACATCCTCTGACTTCTTTATTTAAAACTCTGGCCATGTTCAATGTAAACATGTTCCGTGTGACATTATAAATGTGATAGAAAATGCAGACAGAAATTACAGGTCCATTATTGCTAGATGCCTAAAGATGGCAGATATAATAGATTTTTATTTGCAGCAGACATCAGAGATAATGTCCTCTGTAATTGTCATTTGTACTGAATACAAAAATATGTGCGTACACGTTCAGATTTGAGTTCTGGGACTCAATATTTGAATGCAAATTGTGTCACTGTGGGATGTGAGGGTTTAAGTACCTCTATGAAGTGTGTGTTGACTGTATAGGTGAGCAGCGATCTTGGTGGCCACAATATAAGAACACACTTCCTGTTGTTTTGAAAATGATAGTAAACAGCTGTTCCTTTCACCGCATGTGGTATCCCTGCCTCCTCCATGACCCCTTAGGAAGGTACACTTCACAGCTGGAGATGTCTCGAAGAAAATCTAAGGCTAAATTAAGACTGCTGCAAATTTGCGCTGAAATTTAGTCAGAATAGTGTATCACATGTGAACATGTGCCCTGTGGACTCCTTCAGTGAGCACAGAATACTGAGGTCAGATTCGGTAAAGCTGAGGTATGAAGACCCCTCCCTTTTGGCCGGCTCCATATCCACTTTTGCAAACTGACAGAAAGCACGCACTCCCTTTTCTCTCTCTGTCAGGCCAAGTCCTGATATGTTGGTATGTTGTCTTTTTTTTTTTCTTTTTTTTTTTAAGATATCAAAATCATGTTGGGTGTGTTGGTTCATCTTGACAGACACTTAGAAAGAGAGGATGATTCTTGTTAAGATTAATGAAATGTATTCTAACTACTGTTTTACTTGCATTTGCCAAAAGAATTCTGCTTCCCAGTTGTTTTTTTTCTCCCACTCTTTCCTATCTGCACCCCCTTCCCCTCCCTCTTTCTTTTGTTTATTCAGGTGTGCGCTCTGAATGGCTGTGAAAAGCGGGCACATTATAAAAAAAAACCCAGTGTGGCACCATTTTCTTTACCTCATGATCTTTTAGGTCTCAGGTTGATGAGAATCTTAGATGTAATAAAATCTGAAAGTCCGCTAATCCCACACAAAGAAGTGAGTTTATTTTCGGAGGGCGGCTATCAGAGGGGAGTGGTCGATGCGATTGTACAAGCTGTGCAGTGGAGCACAGAAACAACAGCAGTGGACAGCTGAGAGAGCAGGAATGTGGTCTCTTTATTATGTGGACAGGCTACTACCTCAGCTTAGTAATTGGCTCCCAGGTCCTACATCATTCCCACAAGGGTGGCTTCACCTCACTCTTGAGCAATGTGATTGTTTGTTTGTGACAGTGCACAGAGGAGGAAATGGAGGTAGTTAGAGTTTTGTACTTTATTATCTCCTAACTCCTTGTGTGGTTGTTTAGGAGTTTCTCTGGGTTTTGGAGGCCGTGCTGACGGGATCGTCTGGATTTGAGAAAAAGCTGTCGTGAGATTGGGCGAGGCCGCTTGTTTTGGTCCTGTTCTTCCTCCCCTTCCTCCTAGTCCTGCTCCTCCAGTGTTTTGACGCTAGCTCGCTGTATTTGGGAGGTGTTCTTTTTGGTGTGTGTTTACAAGCTCTTTTATAATTGCTAGTCCTAGAAAAGTCATCCGATAACTGTTTATGGGAATATTTTGTGACAGTTCGGAAGAAGAGTGAATTCCTTTTCTGTGAGCTGCAGGTGAAGTCAGGCGTGAAGGACTGATCTTTATTTCAAAGCTGTAATTAATAACTAACCATTGTTTGTTTTTCTATTTCACCATTCCCCCTCCTTCAAAGGGAAGCTGATATTTTATGCTGTGGCATCTTTTATGCAGAGGTGTGTGTGTGTGTGTGTGTCTGTGTGTGTTATATATTTTATTGTTAAAATGCTCCTGCACCAAACACATGTTGCACCACAGGAAAGGATTTCAACATTTTGAATTACATCTGGACATTGAAGTCTTGGATATGAATGTCCAGCTCACTGCCTTTTTTAAAAGAAGGGTCATGACCATCACAGTAACAATTTTCCTTTTCTATCTGACTTCAACAGCTCCCTCTAAAGCAAAGGGGATGGATTGCAGCTGTGATGCAATACATGGGATTGAAAGTACTCCATATCTTTCTAGGAGCTAGTACATTGCAACATATTTTAAGTCTGTTCAGTTATTTCCCTGGAATATTTGGCCTTCGTAATGATGTATTAAGTCTGATTGTGGGAGTCTGTTTTCACACTTATCTACTGAATTTAATGTGCTTTTATAAATCATTTAGAACCTAAAAAAAAAGTGTTCATGGGGAAGTTTGTGTGATTCATATATAAAATTGCTTGCTATCTGATTTACTTGCTGCTAGCTGTCCATTTAAGTTTCTGACAGCAAATTTGAAATCCATTTGAGCTCTTAGGTGTACTTAGGCAGTGTTGGCCTCTGTGGGGCTCCTGATCTGTTGTACAGAGCTGACTGAGAGGCCATGGTGTCCTCCCTTCCTGCCCCTGCCACAGCTTTTCCAGCTGATTTTAGTCATAGCAAAGTTGAACTCCCAGCTTCTGCCACAACTCTGACTTTCTGACCTCCCCTACTCTGCACTCCTTCTGTTCTCATCATAAGATCTCAGTGTACTCCATAGTGATCTCATGGAGAAACAAATTTGTAACACAAATATCCACACCTGTTGCAGTTTCATCCTCCACCCCTCCACCAAACTGCTGCCGTACATCTCTCATTACATTAATGATAGAGGCATCAATATGACACATTGAGACACTGTAAAAGTTAGGTGCAGCAACTCAGAATGTAAACACAGACAAACCAGGAGGATTATGTCACGTAGTGAAATGGAGGGATTACTTTGAGTATTTTTAAGGGCCATGATTTGCTTTTATCTAATCATCATATACTTTAGGATGAGTAATGCTAGTTATAAAATAGGACATTGCATTATGTAATGATATTCTATCTGTGTGTTCATGTTGTCTTTGCTAGTAGCAATGTCCATTGTTGAAGCCTGCTAGCCTAATGTTTAAGGTTCCTTCAAATGAAGTGGAGAGGTATCAGAATAACGCAGTCATAATCAAGTAATACTTTTTATCAACTGAAACCTTGGCCCAATTTTAAGTATACACTTGTATAACTGCTGCCAAAAACTAATTAAAATTTATTAAGGGGCCATAAAGTCCTCTATGACATCCTATAACATTTTTTTCTTCTTCTTTTTCAGGGTGATAAAGGAGGTGAGCGGGTCCTGCAGAAGAAATGGACCACCTTCCTGAAGGCTCAGCTCCTGTGTTCTCTCCCTGATGACGGTTTCCCCTTCAACATTATCCAAGACATGTTTGTCCTGAAGCCCACGGGAGACAGCTGGGAGAGCACCGTGTTCTACGGCGTCTTCACTTCTCAGTGGTACGACTCAAATGCAGGGGATGGTTGAGACTGTGACAGTGCTGTGTGTCAGCTGTGACAGTGACAGAAATCACACACATAATGTGATTTGTCTCACTGTTACAGTTGAAGTTTACACACACTTGCACGGCTCACACACACCCCATCTAGAGCCAGTTTTTTTTGTTTTTGTTTGTTTTTTAATATCTGCGCTCATACTTGGCAAGTTTTCATTTTTTACTTGGCTCCTCTGAATTTAGAGCAGATGTAATGTGCTTAACCACTAATACGAGCCCATGCAATCCCAATGATTAGTTAATGTATCAACAAAATAAAGGTTTTAATATCAAACTCACTCATGGGCCCACTCTGCAACTGTTCTCCATTACACTTTCCTGAATGGAATGTCGACAGTTGCAGAAAGTATCAGTACATTTGAGAAACTGTGTGATGCTAAAGCTTTAAGAGTAACAGCGTAGCTCTGATTGGTTAAAATCAGACCACCAGCTGTTCACAGCTAAAACCGTCACACACATTTATACATTTACAGGTATAAAGGTGCCTCAGGCAGCTCTGCGGTCTGTGCCTTCACCATGGACCAGGTGAAGAGAGCCTTCAGCGGGCGCTACCGAGAGGTTAACAGGGAGACACAGCAGTGGTACACCTACAACCACCCTGTACCAGAACCACGGCCTGGGGCGGTGAGTGGGGAAGACCATATCACATGACAAAAGCGCAACAAGACACAACTTCTTTCTGTGGCTCTTATTCAATAACGGATATAATGAGGACAAAGGTTGTCTTTGTTGTCACATGTACAAAGGTTCTATTAAACACTCCAACAAGGCATCCAGACCTACCTGTAGAGTTATTTTAGGCTGTGGAACAAGTGAGCCTGATGTGAAGCAGATGTTCATTTATTTTCTTTGCCTGCTGAAAAATAGAAAGTACTGTCTTGCTGTTGTTGTAGCAGAGCCAAGGAAATTCCTCAGTGCATAAAATAGTACACACAGCTTAAGAAAATTATTAAAGCCATCATCAATGTAGTAGTTTTAAGCTACTTATCTCACTGATTCTGTGTTTCTATGTCTGTACTCTTAAGTAATTAAAACCAAGGTCAAATGTTAATTCAACAACCCATCCTATTATATTTATTTGCAGTACTACTCAAATACGCAGAGATTCATTTTTCTTTTCTTTTTTTCTTTCTTTAATTTACTCCTGCCGCAGTGCGTGACCAACCACGCCAGGCAAATGGGAATCCAGTCGTCCTTGCACATGCCTGATAAAGTGCTCAACTTTGTCAAGGACCATTTCCTGATGGACAGCGTGATCCGCAGCACTCCACTGCTGCTCAAACGCAGCGTACGCTACACACAGATCGCTGTACACAAGATCCAGGGCATGGAGAGGGCTTATGATGTGCTCTTTATTGGCACAGGTGCAGCTTAATACATTGTCCATGCATTTCATTTTATAGAAACAAAAATCAGAGTAGAAGAAAACTGTCTTTTGAAAACAATATTGCTCCCTTCCACTTGTTCTGTCTTCCAGATGATGGAAAACTCCATAAGGCCATCAATGCCAATGATAAGATGCACATTATAGAGGAGATGATTCTGTTCGCTGAGCCTCAGCCAGTGCAAGACATCGAGCTTGATCCCCAAAGGGTAAATCACAACCTTTACCATATATGCTGCATATGAAAGTTTGTAAAGTCCCAAATTTTATGGCTTTGATTTTAGTGTTTTGTCTGCCTCCATGTTGGTGTTTTTGAGGCCCGAAGTGACCATATTAGGACAAGAGAGTGGAGTGATAACACTACCAAGCATTTTACTAACACTCATTAGCAGACACAGGTGCTTGCTCATTATTGTTGAGTAATAAAATGCTAAAAATTAATTCACCCGAACTGGAGCACAGACTTCATGTGGTCCCGAACACTTAATCACAGAGCAAGCTGTATTGATTTTTTTTCCAGTGAGTTTGTTAAAAATGCTCCAGAAATGCCATAAACACAGTCGAGAGGTCAAATTCACCGACTTCAATTAACGGAGATAAAACTTAAGAAAACAGCTAGGAGATTTCAATTCTGGTAGGGAGGTTAACTTTTAAAAACTCTATCTATAGGAAACAAAACCGCTGTTGTACCAGGCTGTAAACATGGTGCACCTCTTGTGGCCAATAAAGCAGCTGGCCCTTCTTTTTGGCACTCCCCTGCTGCCTTTATTTTTCAGCCCCAGAGGTGTCTTTTTGGTTTTTAACAGTATTTAATGCAGAAAGCAAGGCAAAAATACATTTACTGCAACTTAATAACAACTTAATACAACTGTACTGGTTGTAGTTGTGCTGTTTTGTATCCGTTTATAATAAATATTTTATCCAATTTTCAAATTTTTAGTGTTTAATTTACAACTAATGAAAATGGGGATGAGCGTGCTTTATCAGAGCACAAACTGACTTCAGACATTTTCTTTCCACGGGGGCCATTCCATTGAGTTTTCCTGTAAGTTATAGCACCGTCTGGAACGGAGTTTATGATCCTCTCTGGCACTTTACCCAGAGCTAAATTTCATTACCTTTTCTCTCTTTATTACATAATGGCCTCTCTCAGGGCCGAGCAGCCAAACTGAAATCTTATCTTAGATTATGTAATTCTAATAAAGTCTGAGATACTGTTTGTGAGTATATTCTTGGCTCCAAATAGGGAAATGAAAGACTGAGACAGAATGCATATGGTGTCTGTCTAATCCACAGATGGATATGCTGGTCTAAATATAGACTATATATTTGGGAACAAAGGGGAAACCGTGCATCAGTGTGACAGGAACATTAGTGTGCATATCTGATGCACACATGTAGGTAGTAAAAGTGCTAAAAAAAAAATGCTTCTCACGTGGTATCAAGAAGAACAGCTGGGCAGAGTTAGTCTATTGTGTAGGTTATGGTCTTCTGTAATTGTTTCCTTTTCTGTTACCTTTGCGATACACTTTTTTTCCCCTCCTCCTGCAGGGTCTGTTGTTTGTGTCATCCTACTCTGGCCTGGTGGAGGTTCCTGTGGCCAACTGCTCCAACTATCTGAGCTGTGGTGAGTGTGTGCTGTCCAGAGACCCTTACTGCGCCTGGACTGGACGACTGTGCCAGGATGTCAGGATGGCACCACCTGACAGGTGAGAACTGCAGCACACAGGGGGAGGATATAAGCACAAACACTGTGCCTTTACTGTTAAAAACAGGAAAATATGCAAGGTTTAAAATTCCTCTTGTCTCACCTTCACATCCTTTCCATGAATGTGCTTTTTGCTTTGAACATCCACCCAAACAAACACACAAAATAACCATTCAAAGATCAGAGTCATGTCCCTTAAAGTTAATTTAAGAATATTATTGCTCATTGTATTCATAAGTTTTAAATGAAAGACCTGAAGAGAAAGATAGGAGGCATCCATGTAAGGTGTCTGTCATTACATCTGCTTACCGCCCGCCTATTTTTATTTGGCATGTTTTGCCTCAGCCACTGGCAGCAGGACGTGGAGGAGGCTGACACATCAGCTATTTGCAACAGGACTCTTCCCAACCCTAGATCTGCCAGACCAGCAGCTTCTCGTGAGTGTGTTCTTTCTGTACAGTGGCCTTTAATTTAAGTGTTGTCTATCACCTCACTCACAAACAACATCCACTTAGAGTTGAAAAAACATGTTGTCATTCCTATCAAGTCATACACATAGGTTTTAAGAAAAAACAAGTTGCGTATTCATGTAAGTTGTATTACAAAAGTTTTGTTGTAGATGAGAAACTTGATACCACTTTGTGTCCAATAAATGGAAGTGTGAAGACTGTTAGCTTAGCATCCAGATAAAAAGAATGTACCTCGGATACAAGAGGAACAATGTGGTTTTCATCCTGGTTGTGGAACACTGAACTGGCTCTTTATCTTCTTGAGGATATTCAAAGGGTGCATGGGAGTTTGTCTACCTAGTCTACATGTATTTTTTGGACTTGGAGAAGACATTTGACCACATACCTTAGTGGTCTCAGGATCTCCTCTCCTTTTTGTAGATTATGTGGTTCTTTTAGCTTCATCAAGCCATGACCTCCACCTTGCATTTTGGCTTTTTGCAGCCAAGTGTGAAATGGTTGACATGAAAAGTATCACCTTCCAGTTTCAGGCCTTGGTTATCAGTTAGACAAAGTTATCCCTACTCTGGGTTGGAAATTGGTTGCTGCTCAGGGTAGAGGAATTGAAGTATTTTAGTCTTGTACACTAGTGAGGGGCGAGTGGAGCAGAAGACAGATTGGTGCCGCATCTGCAGCGATGCGGACACTGTACTGGTCTGTTATGGTGAAGACAGGGCTGTGTGTGAAAGCAAGTCTTTTGATTTACCAGCCTATCTAGATTCCTACCCTCACCTTTGGTCACAATCTCTGGGTAGTGACCAAAAGAATGAGATCCCAGATACAAGCGGCAAAAATTTGCTTCCTCTGAAGGGTATCTGGGGCGCTCCCTTAGAAATAGGATGAGGACCTCAGTCATTCGGGAGGGGCTCAGAGTAGAGCCGCTAATCCTCCACATCGAAAGGAGCCAGTTGAGGTTGTCTGCACACCTGACTAGGATGCCTCCTAGAGATCCCCTACACACTTCCTAGGTGAGATGTTTTGGACATGTCCTAGTGGGATAATGCCCTGGGGCAGGCCCAGGACTCACTGCAGAGATAACGTCTCTCAGCTGCCTTGGGAGCAATAAGTGGCAGAAAATGGATGAATGGTTGGATGGTCTTGTACGCTCTTGAAACTAAAACTTTTCTGTTTGTGTTTTAGATACCTAAGCTTTTGAATGGAATTGCATGAAAGAAATGTAAAAATTTTATTATTTTGTTTGCTTCAGAGGAACTAATCCTTTAAGTTACATCTTCTGTATTATGTCTACTGTGGTTCTAAAACCAAGACAAATCAGCACAGCAAACATCCCAATAATGTTAGATCTGCTGTCTGTTTAGGTGTGTTTAACTGAGCATCTTTTGTGTTTGTTTAAATGGCATGTGTGTGTAAATGTGGGTTGAGCGATAGCATATGTTAAGACCACTAATTGATCAAATGTTCATGCATGTGGAATCAGATTTTTTTTTCTCCCCCTATTCAACCACACTACACACTTACCCAATCCCCTGAAAATTTGGTTCTGAACCAAACCGTGGGTTTGAAGATTCAGTACACCCTGATTCCATATGCAATTGGTCAAATATTTCTTTATTGGCATCTTTAAATGTTATGAAACAACATTCCTTTTATTTTTCTGTAGGTGGCTCCCATTGCCAGCTCATTACCATCCCAGCCAACACATTTAGAGTCCTTCCATGTAAGCTGCGGTCCAACCTGGCACAGAGGAGGTGGCGTTACAGTGACAGCGCCAGCCAGTTCCTGTACGCCACTCCAGAGGGAAACCTGGTAGTTGTGGCTCAGTCTGAAAGGATGGAGACTTACGAGTGCTGGTCAGAAGAGGAGGGCTTCCACCAGCTGCTGGCCAACTATTGTGTGAGGGCAGAGCCACACCAGGAGAGCACCACTCTGATTGGTCACTCACGCACACCTCACGTTACACGAGAGGAGACCATCATCCTGCCTGGCGAGTCTCGTTCTGAGCAGGTCCATACAAAGACGTACTGGAACGAGCTGATTGTGGTCTGCGCACTGTTGGCTTTCTCCCTCGTGGTGTTCTCCTTGTTCGTCATCTACAGGAACCGCGACCACATGAAGTCCATGCTGAAGCAGGGCGAGTGCCCGAACATGCAGCAGAAGAAGCCGAGGATAGTTGGAAAGCCCACAGAGAGTTTACCGCTCAACGGTAACACCATCCCTGTTTCTACTTCAGATCACAAGGGTTACCAGACGTTAAACGACAACTACATCTGCAGCACGCCCACACACGAGTCCTCACCAGATAATAGCAAGAGCTTCTCCGAGGCCTCCGATAGGCGGCCGCTTAACCTCAAGGAGAGCCATGTGGAATACTCCCCAACCTGCCCTCGGCCCAGAGTGAGGTTAGGCTCAGAGATCAAAGACTCTATTGTATGAGAGCACAGCATTCACAAAGCGATCACACCCTGTATCTCCATGAGGGATACAGGCCACCGAGCAAAGGAGAGGAGACCCTGACATCCTCCTATATCACAGCATATCTTTTATTTTAGTCATCTTAGTTCTGTGATCAGTGCGGAGGTAATTTTGTTTAGCCATTTCCACTCCAAAGTCCAGTTTGCTGCGTAAAGCAGGGAAAAAAAAAAAAAAACAAGCAGCACAACACTCCAGTTTGAGCCAAGATCATGAACCATGGCAGCTGCTAAGAATAATTATCACACATTATATTTTTTCTTTCTTTTGAGTCAGTCTCGTGGCCACTAACACCATATGCGAGTGAGCATAAGGCTGGGAAATATGGGGGGGGGGGATAAAACGATAAACAGAAGACCTTTCAGTTTCACTGTTTATCACACTGTCTTTTTAGGTATGCAACAATAAATAAATTGTCTAGTCTAGAGATCCATCTCATACTATTGCAACGACAGACAGTGAATTAAACATATATTTTACCCAGCCCTGTTTAAGTAATCTTGCACATTCTCTGCAGAAGGCGGCAGCCACATTTCTGCTATTATGCACACTAGAGCCAAGCTACAGCTACATGATGACCAAGAGTTCAGGTTTAGAAATATATAATACATGAAATGCATATTCATTATGATCCACACATTATGGAAGCGAGTCAGAAGCACATTTGTCCCCATTCACTGAATCAATGTCATGACTGTATGAGGATAAATAAGATGAAAGCTGAAGCGGAGCAGAAGAATATGCCACACCAGAGCCACAATGAAAAAGGACTGCGACATCGAGAAAAATGATAGAAAATGTAATTATAAATGATGCTACGCCTAAATACTGACGTTTACCTCCTGAATGTATGTCGTCACGAGAAAGTTAAATGTGTAAATGGACTGAGACACAGCTGCCCCGTTTATTTTTGTTTTGGTTTGGTTTGGGTTTTTTGTAACTGATCTGAAATGGCAAACACAGAGAAGCAAAGGAACACAAAATGGGGACAGCTACACCTCCGCCACATTCAGGGCAGCACCAAAATCATCTTCGTGCACTGTGCCAAAAAAAATTAAACAACTTGTCTTATCTACATGCAATAGTGCCATCCTCTTATGCCCATCTCATGCTTTGTGTTAGCATTGATCACTGTCAAAGAGCACATGGTGAGGGACCCAGGGGATGGGCTTCACTATAAAAGCATTCTGGCACTAATAATAAATAAATGTGAAGTGCAAGGTTGGGAATTTCTAAGACTGTTAGCTCATAACAGACTTTACACTCTGTGTTGGGCAAAATAATTGTTGTAAATTTTGAACTGGGGCCAAATGTTTTACATGGTGATTATTTGCCATGTGGTTGTCAGGTGTGAAAATATTCCAGTTTTCCTTCTGCCATCTCATCGAGACACAACTGAGACAACTGAGTTCGACTTGCCTGTTTTAAGTGCTAATCAGGCCACTCGAGATGTAAAAGTCACAGAATAAGTAATGACTAATGTGTCTGCAGGTGAAAGAAAATGTTCTCTTTTCCAGACTACAGCTGTATGATGTGGTGAGGTAGATGCACAGACCTTTGCATTATCTCAGTATAAACCCCCCCAGGTTACATGTCTCGCTCTCACCACACTCAGAGGTCGAGGTGACATAAATGTGAAAGCACAAGTAATCAGGGTGTTGGATACTTACAGGTTTGCACATTTCACTAAAATCAGAGCTCATTTTAAGAAATGCAACTACTGAGGTGGAAGGTGTGGCTGCTAAGGAAAATTTTTAGAAATCAGTTATTACAGGGACCAGTGCAGCCATCGCAAACGCTCTAGCGCCCACATTGCTTAGACTTACGAGACTTAATGAGCAGAATTTTCCAAAGATGCAGAAATCTGATTGTGTTGTGTAAATCTGAATGAGGAACATTTACATGGCCACAGGGACAACATGGCACCACATGTCTCAGCCTACATTACCAGTTCACTGTATTGATTATGTAAGCCCACAGTATATATTCCAGTATCATGCAGGATCAAAACTTTGCTATTTCAAACACTGAGCAGATGATGAAATGCTATGTAACTGCTACAAGTTGACAAAGTAACTGCACAGCATACTGCGCAACAGTGGTCAGTGTTTCCTTTGTTTCTTAGGTTTTTTGTTGTGTATATACAGTACCTGTGCTTAATATTGTGTGTTTTTAAGGGACCTTGTGCAAGATGTGTTGTAGAGATAGTCTTGAAACTAGAGAGTGAACACTGGTGATTCTTTTTCATTTCTTTTTTTTTTCTTCTCATAGTGCTTTACTGCCGACTTCAGAAAACATTTGACCACGCTGGTAGTTCAGACACCTGGACTGGTTTTCAGTCAAGCACATCAAAGCAGGACCGAGATGTTTGTTTTCATGCCACTGATGAGAGTTCGATGATGAATTCAACATAATTTTCATGTCTATAGTCAAGACGATGCCACAGCTGGCAGTTATTTCCTTTAGCTTAGCATTAAGAGGGAGAAGCTCCCAGTCTGACTTTGTACAAAGGTAATCAACATAGTAACTCCCATTGATCAATAGTCGTCATAACCAATGGGTAAAGTTATAAAGTTGCATTCTGAAGCTTTGATTTTAGCATTTTGGCTGCCACCAAGTGACCATATTTGGACAAGGGTGGAGTACAGTAGTATTTGTCCGATCAGTGCATTACAAATCCTCCAAAAGGCACAACGGACAGTTAAAAGGTCAATATAGTCAGGCTTTCTTTGTGTTACCTGGCTCAACAAAACCTAAAACCTGAGTCACGGATGACTGGTATAACGGTGATCATCCACTTTCTCTGGTACTGCGGGCTTTCATCCTCGAGGCTCTGAGCGTGCTCATATAAAAGGGGCATTTCACACATCATTTGACTTTCATACAAAAGGGATCAATTGAGCGAATGGGTGATGCAGATCTCTAAAATCTATTTTAAAAAAAATATATATATATATATGGCCATAAAAGGCATCACTGGAGCTGCAGAGAAGATGAGAGTAATCGTTAATCTGGTGATTTCACGATCATCACAAGTGCACAGAATGGCAAAATAAACTCAAGGTAGTATTTTTATTTTACTGCTCAGTGCAGTCTCAGGTTACAGGTTGTTTGGTGTGTCCCATCGCCTAATCAAAGAGGCGTGGAAATCACTAGCTTAGCCTTGATTAAATATTCTTGGTGATAAACAGCCTAACTGATCAATTTTCTAATCTATGTTCTAGTAATTGCAAATAAAGCAGGGTTAAAGAAAAATTATCATTTCTGCATCACCAGCTAAATACTGTAACAATGCAACTCTTGCAGTTTGCACTGTTGTAAGTTTATAACTTCATGACACTGAAAACTCTGACTTTAAGCTCAGAATAGCTAGCTGACCTATTCTTCTTTCTTCATAATACACTCCTCAGCTCAGTGACGAGCTAACGGCTACAACTGCCTGTGTCAGCACTGACCAGTCACTCAAAGCTGCCACTTTGATAAATATAAATTTAAACAGGAAAAAGGACCCAAACAGTTTTTGTACCAGACTGTAAACATGATTATTTCTGCCATAGAGTTTGGCATTTTAACATGGGACTCTATGAGAATTCAGTTACCTTTGGAGCCAGCCCAAAACTTCATTAAAAAATGTTTCATTTTCACACTTTGGCTTTAAACCATTTATCAAAAACAGATGCAATGTTTTCTGTCATCAGTTTTATATGTGCTGGTATGAACATTTTGAAGCAGACAAGCTGCTTCCTCCTGTTTTCAGACTTTGTCCTAAGCTGGGGTAACAGGCTTCTAGCTGTAGTGCATAAACATGAGAGCGATATCAATCTTATCTAACTCTCAGCAAGAAAACAAATATTCTTTTCCCAAACTATTGCAAGCTGAGACAGAGCAAACAAACCAGAGTATTACATTTGCCAACAGATGGATAACCAAAATAAAACAGATTCCAGAAGGCTCAGTGTTTCTCATTTCTGCTAACACAGATTTTTTGAACTGTGTGATGGCTTGCTAACCTGCTTTGATTTGCTTGGTGGATAACCTCACAGTATAAAATGCCTTCGGATATCACATTGCTCTGCCTTTAGCCACGTGCCACATTGTACACTACCCAGCAGTGACCTCGCCAACAGAAACGTGGTGAATGGCATGATTGTAGCCCTCAGCGGGCACGTATAACTCCACAACGCAACACGGGTCAACAGTAGATTTACAAATTCACCTAAGCCACCATTAACTTTACCTGCTAACTAGACTGGGAGCTGCTCAAAATCTTGTACCATTCTGCAGCCTTTTCTTATGTAAAAAGTGATACTGTACACATGGGAAGCATATTCTGGTGAAGCCACTTATTTAACCATACACCACCTAATCTGATTTAGAAATACTGAAGTTGAAATATAGTTGGACCTTACCAATTAATAAGCTTAGATAAAATGCATTCTGTGTGATAACAGTGCATATTTAACAGTGACTGGCTTTTTCTCTAAAAGGCAAACAATAGTACAACAGTTTTGAGTAGCTCCTCGGTAATGCAACATACTGTACTGGATATGAATGTAGCCAACTATATATTTGTAGAACACTGCAATATATTTTCCTAAAATGGCTTAAGTCAGCTATCCACTGCAACATCTTTTTAGGATTTTATTTCTGTGGTCATAAATACAAAGAATCAACACAATAGAGGTAATTAACCATTTGTGCTGCATGGTGTAGTACTTCAACAAGATGCAAGCACAGCTCCAGATCCTCCATATCAGCTCAGCCATGAGACAGCGACCGCTTCGCCTCAGCGTATCAAAACACCCTAAGCTTAGTTGACTGAATAACTATTAGACAAATGTGGTCTTGCCTGCATGATTTCTTTTTTTATTTGTTGTGTACATATAACATTGTGGACTGTATTTTTTGTATCATTGAGATTGTGACTGTTGTTATTATATTGTACATAAAAGGCACTTTATTTTAATTTTTTAAAAATAAATGAATAAATACATGTTTTGACACATGCATGTGAGTCCATTTTATGCTACAGATTACTGTTTAGTGTTTGACACTTGTATCGTTTAAGGTGTGAAAACCAAGCTGAAATGCTGAATTATTTATTTCCCTCTGCATATGGTATCAATCTAAAAGTGGTGGTTTGAATATGTTCCTAAAAAGTAATATACAGTGGCAGATTTTCTATATAAATACAACACATCAGACTTGTACGCAAATTCTGAAGCTAGACAAAGAGCATGTAGCAATCTAAATATTATACTTTTCATTTCTGCATTAATATTGCAGTGTTATGTATGAGGAGGGAATAAGATGAACCTTGAGGATTATAATTAAATTTAAATATATTAGAATCAGATGTTTTCAATCAATTGGATAACAGCCAGGTGTGAGCAGGTGCCCATCTTTATTTAAAGCATGGAGATCTATATGGCATACCACTTGTTCAGCTGTTTGTTAACATAAATATCTATTCAGCCAATCACATGGCAGCGAGTCAATGTATTTATCCACGTAGACATGGCTAAGTTTACCAACCACGCATCAGAATGGGGAAGAAATGTGATTCGAGTGACTTTGAATATGGCATGGTTGCTGGTGCCAAATGGTCTGGCTGAGTAGTTTTAGAAATTGCTGATGGGATTTTCCCAAACAACCAGGTATTCAGAAGAGCATCTCTGAATGCACAACATGTCAAATTTTAAAGAAGACGGGCTGCAGCAGCAGAAGACCACACCGGGCGCCGCTATCAGCTAAGAACAGAAAAATGAGCCTACAATACACAGGGTCACCAAAATTGAACAATAGAAGATTGGAAAAATGATGCCTGGTCTCACTTTCTGATGTAATGGTGTGGAGAACATTTTCTTGGCACACAAGTAATTTATGCTGTCGTGCACTGAAGCGCCTCTACAAAGAAGACTGGGCCAAAAACTCCTCCACAGCAATGTCACAGACTGCTGGTGGCACCATAAGTTATTAAGTTCAGAGATATTGGTATTCAGTCCACAAACAAAATTTGTATTTAAAACTAGCCAGCATGTTGTTTTAACCACGTTCCTTTTGGTTTGCGATGCATTTTGTTTAGGAGCTGATACAGTTTAGTATAAGAGGCACATAAAAATAAAAGAAAAGCACTAAGCATATTATATAGTCGAGTTACTGATAAGATGAACCCCAGACTTTGGCTGATTTTTGAGTCAGTTAACCCCACAGTCACTTGAACAGGAAGAACATCACCCTACAAGAAATGGCCACGCTTTCACACATCATGGGAGCACAGCAATTTCCTTAGTACATCTTTAAATACAGTCTGGTAATTTGTTTTTGAAATGTATTTTGCATCACAACTGCTACAGACCCCCTTCTCATTTCCTAGACCTCACATCCTTGACTCCTCTCCTCACGTTTTCGTCCCTCTCACCAGAGATACGAGCGGAAGAGGCGAGGAAGAGACACGAGTCGAGGCAGCAGGCATTTAACTACACGAGACATTTTTGCCTTGGAGCCTCATTTTAAAGTGATGTCAATTAAATATGATGTTTGACACAAGTGCATGATAAATCATTTAATTACGACTCAACTACAGCTGTATTTAATGATCTCAGATGTGACCATTTCATGACAGTTTTCATATTTAGGGGAACCTGTCATGAAATTCACAACGAGGTGCAATGTGGTAAACTACTGTGACGTATTTAAGGGCAGAAAATGAATGAAAAGAATATGAGTGAAAAAGATGAGTTATTTAAAGTCCTTCTTTGGACATTTTTTGTATTTGTGAGCCACCCCTCTTTTAAAATGCTGAAGATTTAAAAAAACACTACCAGAGCATCCTCAGGTGTAGTTCTTCATGCTGCTTCCTCTCACCTCTGTTTTCCAGATGCTTTTTAAGGAGACATCGTTTAATGTGGCGTGCTGAGATTGAGTTCCAGGTCACAGGCTGGAGGATAGAAGACAGAGGTGGCACAAATTATCAGAATAAGAGAAGCCTAAAGTACACACATCCTGGAACATGTGTACTCTGTATATCACCAACCATCATTTTCACAAAACATCTGCAAGCATCCAGGCTGTTTGGATGATTCACAGTTTACTGCATTATTTTTTTTTTAAAAAAGGCCAGATTGCAGATGTCTCTTCAGAGGAAAGGAAAAAATGTATCATCTGTCATTGTTGTGTAATGACAGCTTTTATCTGACCCGTTGCTGGTCTCCAGACGGTGGTTAAGTGCTTAAAATTAGTGACTGGGTGCAGTTTTTGAATGTAAATTTTGGCCATCTGGCCTCAAATACCAGACTCGCACTGAAGCATATTTTATTCAGAGAATACTGAAACCAGGTTTATTACTCATCATTCACATTTACAAATGCACTGAAACACAGCACATCAGGCCTTTAGTCTCTTCCTGTAACAAATTGTGAGCTGGTCTTCTAGAAGTGTATTAGTGTCACAGTTAAGACTTCACTGCAACGAAAAGATAGAGAACAAATGTAATTGCAAATGCTTGGGGCTCTGATTTGGCAGTGGTGATATAGTATGTTGTCCCAGCATAAAAACATTACTGAAAATGGTAGCAAGACAATGGCGCCTATAGATCATATGACAAGATGTGCTCCCAGAACAAGTCAATCTTAATTTCACTGGCAAATACTGCAACACCAAATGGAAATGAAAACTTTTATTGATAAAGCAACAAACTGGACTGGAAGCTGCAGTTTGGGGAAAATCTCAGTGAGGATTGGCAGTGGCTCCGGGGCCTACCAGCACAAATGACTATGTGGGGCAAGTTTATAAATGCACGACCTGAAGAGGAGAGTTTGGGTATGTGATCTCACTCCTGACCCAGCTGTGTGCTCTTGCCATGGTTTGAATGCTTTGTTTGAACTCTAGAAGCCTAGACCCTATATTGGTAGGGGGCCACCCCTGTTAGGTTCGTTCAATTATGCCATGCAGGTAAGATGAAAAACATTGTGTGGCCCTCTAAGTCGGGGCTTGGGCATGGGGTAACAACCCCATCTCATAAAAACTCATCACGGTACAGAAACTGGAATGGGAGCACAAACAACAACCAGGGATCCAGCACAGGACTCCAGCTAGATTATTGGCACTTTGGCAGCTTCAGATGAAAGCTCACCTGGGACCCAAATCCACTATCCAGCTAGGAGCATGAAATGTGTGCACCAGGGTTATAACAGTTTTAGATTTTACATTATATATTTTTTTCTCTAATTCAGCTGGTTTTAGTTAGTTTTCAGAGGGGTTTTGCTTGTTTTTATTAGTTTTTATTTATGGTTTCATGCTTAGTTTTAGTTAGTTTCAGTATTAGTTTTAGTATTTTCATACTTAATCAGGTGCAAGATTCATGGTGCAAAAGTGACTGTTGTGTAATGAAAACTCAACAAAAGATACCCTTTAAAGAAATATATTCAACAACCAACTGTTCACAGACAGCAGCACTACATGCTAAATGTGTGTAACATTAAGGACACACATGAACACCAACAGGGAGAAACAAAGAAAAATATGAACTCCAAATCTCAATAAATTCTACAATAAACTCCCAATAAACTTCAGCGTCAATGCAGTAGATTAACAACACCTACATGTGGTGTTTGACAAAAACAAACTCTTTGAAGGAGTCAAAGGTCAAATCCAGCTGCATCCCGAGGTTCTCCACCACCTGAAGCTGCTTCTGTTTTGGAGCTGGCTTGGTTAGACCTAATTAGACTTGCAGGGTCTTCGCGGCCTCTGTAAACAACCTACAGAAGTAGGTTCCACATTTATGCTTGTGTAGCTGGATTGTGTGTTAATTACCTTGTGGTTGTGTGCTGGTGTTTTTTGGTCCTCCCTCTTTGTGCTCAGTTTTTTGGCTGCAAACATATTTGTCCCTGTTTTTTCACTTTCTTCTCCATTCCGATAGTTTCAGCAGTTTCTCCCTAAGACTGCCTGGAAGAGTACAGTGAAGGCAGAGTGCTTAAGCCCAAAACTGCATCAAATGGAAAAAACTGGGGACAGTGTGCAATAATATAGTCCTGCTTCTGAATTCAGCTTATCTCTAACATATAAAAGATTCCTCAACTTAAAAATTTTCTTTCACGTTTTTTCCAACATGATATTGTTAATTAAATTTTTCAGTCAATTGAATGACAAGAGAGAAGCGAGTTTCAGAGTGGGTTCAATGTAATATGTGTCTCTTTAAAATAAATAAGTCATTTAATTTTTCTGCTCAAAATCTGTTGTTTGTTGTGCCTGGATTTAAGGCTATCACTACATATTCTAGTAATAAGCTTTAGCAGGTTCTTTATCTACAGGACCAAATATTTCTGGTTAGGCTACTGGCTTTTATTACAACTAGTGACTGCAGATTTCCAAACATGTTTGGCAGTGTAAAATACTAGAAATGTAGCACTGCACACCTGCATTTTCAGTGTCAGGATATCCCAGACACTGAAAATGCAACACTGTACCCTAACTAATTGTAAGCAATTTTAGTTTAAAAAGCCAGTTTCATGAAATTGTGATTGAATTAAATGTAGGTTTAATCTTTAATTTGATTTGTTCAAAAATGTAAAACAACCTGAGTTAGCTTGACATATAAAAAAAAAATCAGCAAGATATTAATTAAGTATAATCAAAAACCATTTGATAAGCATTGCCTTAAATTAATTTGCTTTTAAGTAATTTTTTCAGTATTGGGTTGCACTCTGTGACTATGCAAATATAGTGGCCATAATTCTTTAACTTTCTCCTATCATAGCATTGGTCTCCCTTTTTAATAAACTTTATTTTCTACAAACTACAAGAAAGAGTTTCTCACTGTTTTGTAGCATTTGGAGCTTTACTGTATATTCTTAGTTAATATTTGAAGGTGATATCTGTTTTACTTTGAAGGTTGGTTTTCTTTCATGCCTTACGCCAGCTTAGCTTCGTCCTTTGTAATTGTTACGGTTGACTTCATCTGGGTGGTAACCCTCACCTGTGTCTTGTCCCCCGTCTGTTTTTCATTCCCTAATCAGCCCAGTCTGTCTCCCCTGTTGTCCTTGTCAGGGTGTTTGTCTCTGTGCTCTACTGTGCTGTCCATTTGCTTCCTCTGTGTTTCTGTGATTTTCCCCATGCACCACTGGATTCTTGTGTTGTTGTCTTTGTTTAGTTTTTAGGTTTTGTTAATAGTCGGTAAACAGCTTGCTTTTGTTTTACATTGCCTGCATTCCTGTCCTGCATGTGGGTCCTCCTCTACACAGTCCACTCCATGACACAGTTGTCTGTGAAGTGATCTGGAGGTTTTATCCATTTTGAAACTAATAAAATGTATAGCTCTGTATAACGTTAATGAGAAAAGATCAGATGAATCCATTAAATTACAGTGATTGCATTGCATGAGCTTCAAACACAAAAGTAAAGGGAGAGGGGTGCAGAGGAAGAACGGGTAGTTGTTGCTGCTCTCTTCTGTGCTGCTGAGTTGCTGCTGAGCTGTGCAGCGTGCACGGACTTGGCAGCCTCAATATTGTGCATTAATTTATGAAAAACCTTCCATCAAACCAAGACACATAACGATTTTGTTCTGTGCATTTCTTAATTTGTTTAACCTTGATCATGCGGTGTTTTGTTATAAGAATGAGTGTTGGTGGGGGCTTTTATTTTTATTGTCTGTGACCTTTATAAAAAAATTAAAAAAATCTTGTTTCTAAGTCACATTTTCAGTTACCTGAATTAATTTGCATGGGGCAAAGAGCTGTGCAGAAAGTTGGTAGATGTGTTTAACTAAGCAAATGTTTAATCATCAACAAATTATGCTAATATATTTGATCTAGACTTCTTCTCTCGGTTGCGTACCAAAGAAAAACAAAGCTGAAGTAGGTCTGCTTCCCATCAGATGTTATATATACAACTCTGACATTTGTTTTACAGTACTTTAAAATTAATCTTTTAACAAATAAACAAATGCTATTGTTTGTACTAAATGGGGTATAAAAGGAAAGAAAGCAACACAAGGCAACCAATCAGTAACTACATCCACTAATGTGAAAGTGCATGCTTATGGTCATCCCAGAAATTGTAATAGTGTAAGTAATCTGTTGAAACTTGGATACAAAACCAATGTGCACAAAATAGTCTACAGGAAAGCCTGCTCAGACACACTGCTGCACTGTGAACAAGTCTCACCTTGCTGATAGCTCAACACCCCTGCTGCGACAGAGATCAGCTGCTTGCAGGAATAATAGGCCTTTTCCCTCACAGTCTTCACGTGTGTGTAAAAACTCTGATGGTCACATGGGGAAAGAGCTGACTGTGACTGGGCAGAGGCCTCTCATCTGAAATGCATCCTTAGAATGTGTCAGGCTTAATTAAATAAAAAGCTTTTTGTGCTTTTCATGCATTTTTTTCTCCTCACAGTTATTCCCCACGCCTGTGCCAGCCTTCCTTTTCTGTTTCTCCCACTGATTTTCTACATGTTCTCTCTTTTTGATGCCCTGTGACAGATCCCATTTACTTTCAACACCAGCAGCTCATCTGCTGTCACCAGCCATTTGATGAAGAGCAAAGATGGTAATTTGCTATTCATTATTAGCAAATCACCGCACTGTGAAAAGTCCCTTTTGTTTGCCGCAGCCTTGAAAACAATTGCAGTCGGGTTGCCTTTCAGCTGTGATTGCGTTGCACATTTCATGGCAACGCTTCGTTGATGGTGAAATTGAAAAGCAGATTTACTTTTCACAGTCCATGAAGGAAACTGGAAAATCATTTAAATCAATCCAGACCCAACTTTCCAGGTCATACATCAGCTCAACTCCCTTCAAAACACATAATAATATTAATATTGCTGACTTTTATCCGGCTTGTACACAGTTAGTGCGGCTTAGATGAAGGCGGAATAAGGGAGAAACTGAGGCATTGTTCTTTCCCTAAGTAAAAATCCACATACTATCATCTCTATAGCTTACAAATTAATACAATATATCTGGATTATGAATGTGTATCAAAAGGAAAGGGTTAAAAAAAGTTAATTTGCTGTTTTATTGGGGGTGTAGATAATCATTAACCAACAGCAGTCACTCCCTTGAGTCTTTATGCACTGCAATTTCACACTATACTAATACTTTCATGTTAATACTTTCCATTTTCATTTAGACTCATTACTAATACTGTGAATGTGACAAAACAAAATCATAGTCATATATCTGTACATATCAACAGTTTCTTAGCTGATCTATGAAATTATTATAAATGACCATACACAGCTGGGTCCAGAAGTTTCATTTTTTATCATTTTGCTTGTGTAGACATTTGACATTTTTTCACTGAAACTTTTAACATGAGGTCCAAAGTGATGTCGGTAAAAGTAAAGAAGGCCTTAATTGGACTGAAAAACACAAATAAGCCCATCAGAAAGACAGCAAAAACTTTAGGAGTGGTCAAATCAACAATCTGGTATTTTCTTAGAAAGAAGTGATGCACTCACCAGCTCAGCAACACCAAAAGGCCTGAAAGACCACAGAAGACAGCGTAAGTGCATGATGACAGATTTTTTTTTTTCACCCGTGGTTAAGAGAAATCCTTCACAACATCTAACCAAGCTAAGAAGACAAGCAGATGGGCATATCACTGTCAAAATGTATAATCAAGAGAAGCCTTCATGAATGGAAATACAGAGGGTTTATGACAATGCACAAACTACTGGTTACACTCAAGAACGGGAAGGGCAGAAAACATCTAAAAGAGCCTGCACAGCTCTGAAGAAAAACATCTTTGGACAGATGAAACCAAAATGAACTTCTTCTAGAATGATGGGAAGAGAAAAGTGTGGAGAAGGACAGAAATAGCTCATGAGCTGCAGCATGCCACATAATCTGTAAAACATGGTGGAGGCAATGTTATGGTATGAGCTGCCAGTGGAACCAGGCCACTAGTGTTTATTGATTATGTGACTGCTGATAGAAGTAACAAGATGAATTCTGAAGTGTACAGGGCTATACACTATGCTGATTGGACAGCGCTTCACAGTGCAAATGGACCCAAAGCACACTGTGAAAGCAACCCAGGAGTACAGAGGCGTGTACAGGGTGTGCAGGGGCAAAGTAAATTTTTTTAAAATCTGTCATTGTCCAAAAACCTATGGACCTAACTGTAAGTGAAAATAACATATTTGCATAAAATGGGTTTGGGGAAATTATGCTGTTTCAAATAATGAATTTTTTTTTATGTGGACAGTATCTTTAACATCCAACAGATGACCAGCAACCCATTTAGGGTTAGGGTTAAATGAAGCCTAATAAATTGATTGTGATCTTACAGTTATTCTCTAGATAGATGGGTCACTAATGACCCAGTGGATGTTAGGAGGTTACAGATTTTCCTTCATGCATACCTGCAGACTTTTTTTTTTTAACTTTTCAGCCACTTGGCAAACCTTACAGCTTACAGCTGTAGGGTGAGCCTCAGATTTCGAGACGCAGTCATGTGTGAAAGTTAGGAAGTGCACTAGGAGACCATTAGAAAAAAGGGGGTGGGGCTATTTGGAAAAGTTCATTTTCTCTTCAAGATGTCAGTACAGACTTATCCACTGAAATGTTTTGGATCAATATAAAATTATTACATCACAACTGTTATTAAATATTTACAGACCTATCTGATTTCATTCACTCCGGCTGAAGCAGCTTCGCAAGGCAGGAGGATGAACTGCACCTGAGAGCTTACAGATAACATATTCCTCCTGCCACGTCATTATTTGTAGTATTATAACTCTGAAGAGACAGCTTCAGTGATAACATAAGGCTCTGCGTACACACTGTGGCCATCAACCGGATTCTTAATTTATAACATCAATCATTCCTTGTGCAGTCATCCAAATAAATGGGTACAGGGGTATCTTGTTTAAAGTGTTGTTAAAACACTGTGCAGCTTTCAGCCTTGAAAAAAATGAGGCAAGAGGAGTACCTGCGCATGGCCACATTTATCAACCATATGATGATGATGATGATGATGATGTGATAATCACATTTCTCCTTAATGGAGAGCCGTGTATACACATGTTCTCTGGGTAACATAAGGTTGTGTGGAGCAGCTGTAAGCAGACAAGTGTGACATTACTTGTATAGTCACTTCAGAATGTACTCACAGGTGTTTACTTCTTGCCGGCTTTATAGTGCTGCGGATTTAATTTTAAATGGATAAATATAGAGGACGCAATGCAGTGGTCAGCACTGTTGCCTCACAGGAAGAAGGTTTGGGATTTGAGCATCCTGCATGCTTGGGTGGAGCCTTTGCGTGGGTTTTCCCACACAGTCCAAACTCATGCTACAGTTGGATAATTGGTTAGAGAGCAGGACTGATAAAAATGGCATTTTCCCTCCCATCTGTATGCAATTATCCATAACAATGAAGTTAAAACTGTTTTGTTTTTTCAGAATTACAAATCATTAAACTGAAACTGACACAGTGATTCAAACCCTGTGGTGTGATGCTCCAAACTGGGGTCATCTTGTTTGCTGTGATAATCCTTAAGTTGTGTCTAGAACCTGATTGGAGTCCCCCTGTGGCAAACTGAATGGACTGGATATAATTTAGAGAGAAAGTATAGAAGACCCGAGAAATCATACTGCATGTCAGGACAAAGAAAAAAAATAAAACAAGCTATGAGGTCCAAAAACTCTCTGTATTCAAGGCTTGGATAGGGGCAAAGGTATAAAACCATTTTTGAGTGCTCTGGCTGTCCCCGGAAGCACTGTGGCCTCCAGTTTGAAGTGGGAGATACTTGAAACTACCAGGACTCTAGAGCTCATCATCCACCCATGCTGAGTAACTGAGAAAGAAGGATCTTTGGGGACAAAAGTTTCAGAAATCATCTGCAGAGATCAGAGAATGTCCCAGGAGGATGATTCATCTTCATCAATTAGGAGCTAGATTGAAACCAATCTGAATAAAAAGATATGGCAGTCAACTTAATTCTAAAAATAGTCCCAAAAACAAGTGACCCAAAGCAGCCAAAACAGCACCCGAGGTATTTCAGGATTGACTGTCTTAGAGTGGGTCAGCCAAAGTCCAGAATTAAGCCCAACAGAATTTTGTGGAGAGACAAAGATATCACGTGGCCTGTTCGGCTGTTATAGGTCAAGAAGCAGGGTACACCCTGGGGACGTTGCCAGTCTGTTGCAGGGCCAACACAGAGAAAGATTATTCACACTCGCATTCACACTTACAGCCAATTTAGAAACATCAGTTAACCTAATAGGCATGTCTTTGGAATATGGGAGGAAGTCGGAGTACCTGTAGGGATTCCACCCAGGCACTGGGAGGATGGCCCCAGCTGGCAGGTGGCTTCAAACCCAGGATTATCCTTCTCTGAGGCGACAGTGCCAAACACCAGCTGTGCAGCACTGTGGTGATACGACACCATGATACAGATTTTATTGTCCTTCACTGCTATTAGATCAACAAAATTTTACATTTCTGAAGACATCTTTTCACTTTGTCATTATCCATTACTGAATATACACCAATGGGGAAACAATCACCTTTATCTGCAGAACAAAAAGCGAAGGGCTCTAAACTGACCAATATTGGTTTTGCCAACTGATCCATTAGACTCACTAAAAAACTAAACTCTGGAATGGAATTAAAATGAGCAGCATTTTCTGTCATCAGTCCAAAAAACTTTTGACAAACACAGGACTTTAACCTTTGTGTGCTAATATTCTCACACCTGAGCTCCTGCATACAATTAGCCTTACACCATTGGCTGCTGATAGTGAAACATCAGGACCAGATCTTATTAGCTGAACAGTGTTGTGTAAATCTCTCATGTGATGTGATCTCTTATGTTCTACAGAAAATGAGAGATCATAAATCTTCCAAGTCCATCCAAGTCTAAATTCAGTTTGCCAGCCCTTCTGAGATTAAAGCCCTGTGTTTCACTGGGAACGTTCACCTGTGGATGTAAAGTTATTAAATCAACATGAAGATATAACATTGCTGAACCTTTTTAAGCTCATTGTAGAGATGGGATTCCACTAAATAAGTTACCACAAGCACTCTGCATGCTGATTCAATCTCAGATCATTTCTGATATACCATTTATCTTTGTCTTGTGCTTTTTCTTTCCTTTAAACTTCACCAGCAGCACAACTGAAGGTCATTTTGAAAAGTGTGAAATGTATAATTAGAGCTACATTAAATTAAAGCTACTACACTTGTCTTTTCTACGGGTAATGTGCACACATATTTAACATATGTAAAGCTGAGCGGCTGCAGTATATCTTCCCCATTTTTGTGCTTTGACACTGACCAGTTTAATGTAAATAGCATAAATGAAGAACCCTCCTATCTGCAAGAGCCCTGCAACAACAATGCATTTTCCCCAAAGCTTCCATATCTCAATAAATTCAGCAGAGAGAGCCTAAAGTGATGAATTTAATTAGAGGAGCTGACTTCTGCTTTTCTTTGCATTCTGCTTCTCTCATTACTTCTGAGCTCCTCTCTTAGTCTGTTTTAAGAAAGCCTGCCAGAATCCACAGTCAGTCTGTTGGGCCTTATGCTTGAATTTTTGTGAGATCTGTTCCGAGTTGTAAGCAGAGTACAGTGGATGAGAGCGGATAAGGTTTGAAATCTCTTGAATTTAAGCAACCTGCTGATATAGCATTTGCTCCTCATCAGTATTCAGCCCTTCAGCTGCTCTCATGCTATCGGAGATGGAAAAAAAGCTAAAGTGGTGACTTAATTATACGCCATGTAATCTGAGAACCGAGGACACATACTCAGTGGATTTCAGTAAGTAGGCACACAGATTATTGACTATAAATAGTCAGAGCTAAACACAATAAAATATCAGCATTATGGACTTTATGGTACTTAGGTTTGGCCAGTATACAGCAGAAGTGCTCCAGCAGGTTAACTGCATTCAAGAGAGTCAGATGTTTAAATAGAGCAATTAATTCTTTTAAAAAAATTCTGATTCTCAGCCCTGCATCAAGCAATGAGAATTTCACAATGAAAGATGTCCCCAAACAGTCTAACACAATTTGTCTGCCCTTGCTGGAAAATTGTTTTCAGCAATGCAATGGAGTTTGTTTCCACCTAGTGGTGGAACTATGCAACTGCAGTTTTTAGCTGTCTGATGGTACACTTGGTTTAATTACAAATTTGGCACGCTTCGGTGTTACACAACACTGAAACAAGAAGAGCACAAAGTCTCCTCCCCTTGCACTCATGTTACGTATCTTATGTAAGGTAAGATGTTTATAGAAATCTTTTATGTATTGTTAGAGTTTTTTTCTGAACTCATATTCTTAACTACATTTATTGAACAAAACCCCCTTTTTCTCCAACTCTTTAACAGTTTTCATCTAGTTAGACACAATTCACAGATCACTTTCCTCTTATTGTAAACCTCTAAACACATTCAGATTCACTAAAACCAAAACATGTAGCACAGAAACGCACTTGTAACGCCTAATGGTAACCACAGCGGGTAGAAGTTAAACTCACCTGCAGCTCAAAATTGTTAATTCTTTGTTGCTAATTGTGTAATGTAACTAATGCACACCAGACCAGAGTGCAGACAGCAAGAGTTTAAAGTTGATGCTGACAGTAAATAGAAACATGAGGAAGACTGGATGATTAGTGGTGGAGGAAGAGGAAAACAGTCCTTTCTGATTAGATCTGACCACATGAGAAAAAAATAAAATAAAATGGAAGAATTTCCGTTTTACCACTATAGTAAATAATTATGGTTTACACATATCTGCATTAAAGACTTACTGGCTATGTCTCATTGTATGATTTCTCATGAAAGTTGCATTTTTCTCATTTTTTCCATGCAGCATACGGTCATATTTACTGAATTTAGTTCAATTACGTTTTATCCGTATGTGCCATACGGTACAATGCTTCACCCACACTTTAGTTTCCAGTGGGTTTGCTCATTTGTGTTGTTGCTTGAAAATGTTAACATTTTTATTGATATATATATATATATATATAAATATACATATATATATATATATGGTGGTATTTCTCAGTGAAAAGTTTCATACACACACACACACCCCTTTTCAGTTTTGTGAATGCATGTTTTTTGGGGGGTTTTGGAAGATATTTCACTTAGTTTTACTTCACTGTCATAACTCTGGGCTCGATGCTTGTGTAGTTAATCTGCTGGTAGCCACAGTTCACTGCAAAACATTACGTGGAGGAAAATGACAACAAAATCAAAGCCTATAATGTTTTAAAAAAAAACATCCACACATATTCAAGGTCACAAATGACTCCACGAAACTTCTCATTATCCTTGCCATACAAATGGGTACATACCTCTTGTTGCTTGATCCAGGGTTAAGACAATTTAAAGCCTTGAAGGTGATTCAAGTACCACCATGCTCTGTGCCTTGCAAAACTCGTTTCACCCCTCTTTCCAGTGTACAAGTAAACAGCTGTAAACACGGGTGGTTAAATGAAGCGACTCTTGAATTCTCTCGCCTGAGGCCTTCTGTTGTACCATTTAAGACCCCACGCAGACACTTAATCTACACCTACGTGTCACCATTACAAGGGTCCTTTGGGAGAAGACTCGCTGTTAAGGTGGACATACTGAGAATAAGTCAAACAAACATAAAAACAAACAAAAAAAAAAGATACACTTTATTTGAAACCAGCAGGGGGCATTTTTGTACAAAAATACACAACTGTTACATAGATGCTTTGTGTTGAGAATTGTTCATCATTATCCTGCTCGTTACACCACTGATGCTCCCCTGCATGCAGCACCAACGTGACACAACCACTAACTTGCTCAGACATAATTTCACTGAGTAAAGCAACAATTCCAACAAACAATGTCATTTGCCATAGGGAAGAAAGTCAGATCCTGGATTCTTGAGTTTAGACAAAAATGAAAGATCCTTTCTCATAAATATCAGGTAGAACGCTGAGTGCGGGATGTTCTTGAGACACTGAGACTTCATTCTTCACTTGGCCTTCGTGCTTCCTTTCCCCGCTTCATTTGCCTTTTTCTGCTTCTGTTGCATTATCTCGGCATCCCTGGAGGATAAGAGGGACATTTCAAGAGAGGGCAGACTTTAGGAGACACCCAACTATAACACACACTGATTTTAAAAAAACTAAATAAATAAATCACTTTATGTGCAGTATATGCCTAACAGATTTTTAAAAATACCTTTAGTTTATTGCTTTGTTGCCTAGAAGCACTATTTTTTTGCAGTCCATATCAGGGATTCTCTTGCATGCAAATGCCCACCAAGGACATTATGACCTTTCCCCCAAATCAAAATGATATTTTTTTTGTTATTTTGTCACATTATTAAATGGCCAAAAATAACAGGAAAAGGCACTTCTGCTAAGTAAGGCAAGACTGATTGACTGCCTTTACTATATGAGAAACAATAGTTCGTACATGCATAGTCTCTTCCTAAAAATCCCAGTGAAAGAGCCAGGAAGTACCCTAAACTGTCACAAACAAACAAACAAAACAAAAGAAACAAACCAAATAAGCCCCTACATGAAACAAAGCATTGTCAAAGAGCAGTTAACTTGTCCTCAGAGTCACTGGTCATTATGCAAATATAGTGCTACAAAGAGTACACAGTGGCAGCTCCTTTACTATCATATAAACTTCTTCATAATCAAATGTTCCACTGCTATTGACAATTTTTGGAAAATATAAGACACGTGTTTGCAAAGACACTTTGTTGATCTTTGTAGTGTGTTAATATTTAAGTGCTTAATTTTTTTAACCAAGTTCTTTTTAAATCCTGCTGTTTTTAATTTTATTTACATGTATAATATAGATTAAATGTATTTATCTTGTACTTACAACACTATATAGATGATAAATAAAGTACATCTTATCCATAACATGTGCAGCACTTTTGTCAACTCTCAGCTGTTCTGAAGCCTATTCATAAACAAACTGTTGATCTTCTGCAAACCCCTGCAGGCTTACCTCTGTTTGCGGGCAGCAGCAGACAGCCCATCTTCATTCCTCTTCCCTTTAGTCTGTTCAGTATGCTTTTTGGCATTTTTCTGGCGTGCAAGCTCACGCTGGTTTCCTCCTGCTTGTCAGTAAAATGACAAAAAAAAACAAAACACGCACAAATCTTATGAACACACTGCACCTTAAGACATCTGATGTAAGTTGCATCCCAACCAAAAACGTCAATAAAAAACAGACTGAATCAAAAAATCTACGTGCTTTTTTTTGTGTCTATAAGCCGTATAATAAACAGAAAAAGAGAAGGCTATAATCTGCAAGATGACAGACGCAGCCGACGTGGCAGAGAGGCGCTCTGGAGCACTTCCTCGGCCAGCACAGCGAGCAGCAAAAGCATCCGCCGCTGTCACGGTTTGTCCAAGTTCATGTCCAAAACCGGAAAATAATCGCAGATAAAAAACAAACAAACATGCAAGCCGCGTTTGAATCAAGATATCCATGTTATGGCTCTGCCAAAACAGGCCAGGGCTCGGACTAACACCCGGACAACAAGCGACTTATAGACACACACGTACAACGGGATGTTATGTAACACATGAAAGCATAAGCCTGTGTACTTCATTAAACCCACAAAAAAAACCCACCCAAATTAACCGCATCCTTAAGTTACTATCCAAAACGACAATGCCGTATGAAATCTGTAAAATTGAATAATGTTTATTTCAGTAAGTAGACGGAACCCAAATCGAACAACGACAAGCGTCTGCCAAAAACAACACAGAATACAAGCAACCGACCAAATCACATAAAGAGGCAACTAAACGTCTTTACCCACTTGTCATTTTAATAATCTACGCTTCTTTCCTCCAAAATCCAGACGTGCTCAGCCAAAGGGCCGCTGACTCCCTTCTCGTTGCTCCAGTCGCTGTTTTTCAGTTTGGTTGCGAGCCAAGTATGCGCGAGACTTCCGCAAGAGAACCAGAACATTCCGTCTAGCCACACGGGACTGCGCATGCGTCAGGTCTTACCATCAATAACGGTGTCCAAATTCAGGGGCTGCATCTTCCGAAGCACACAGCCTACGTAGGGTGCGTCCTTCGGAGGCCGCGAAGCCACTCAGCGTCACCCTCTTGCAAAGCAACTGATGATTATGCAACGATTTTGACCTTATGTTAAATGGAAAATACTGCAAAGGTCGCATGTAAAATGTTCAAACTGAGAAACTTTATTTATTTCTTAAAAAGGTATGCTCGTTTTTGAAAAATGGAACTACAGTATATAATACAAAAAAAGTTTGTACATTCTAACAAGTTTGAAAGTAAATATTTAGTATTTATTCTTTATTCTTCAACACACCTGAACTCTCTCAGGCAGCTTCCTTGTAATTTATTTAATTTGGAATGGTTCTCCAGGCTTCTTAAAAGATATTCAAAGCTCGTCTTTGGATGTTGACTACCTTTTGTTCCATTCTCTGTCAAGATGATCCCACACTGCTTCAATAATGCTGAGGTCCGGGTTCTTGGAAGGCCAGTTCTTAAGTGCTAGTGTTCCAATGTGTGTTTTTCTATTGTTTCCTGCTTTTTGCTTTTACTGCATTGGCAGCACATTTGGGATCATTGTCACATTGAAAAATGAAGTTGTTGCCAACCAGATGCTTTCCAGAGGGTTGCATGGTGGATCAAAATCTAATGGTACTTTTCTCTGTTCATAATTCCATCAGTTTTGATAAAATCCCAACACCTCTGGCTGAAACACCCCCCAAACCATGACAGTCTCTACTGTGTTTTACAGATGGCTGTAGACACTCACTGTTATACCTCTCTCCTGACCTCCTGCATATATATGATCTGAGCCAAAAATTTCTAATTTGGATTTGTTTGTATCTTCTGGACAGAGAAAGGAGGACAAGGAGACAAGGACGTACAGGAAAGTATTCAAGGGAAGCTGTTGGTAAGGGGGAAAGTAGCATAGCCAGGGTTATAAAGTAAACAGGAGTGCTGACAAAGGAAAAGGCTTAAAGTGAGTTGTGTGTGAGACTGAACACTAAGGAAGAAGAACCTGTAGAAGAGCCAGTAGGTGGCAGACCATACTAAAGTAAAGTGGTGTACTGGGTGGATTTTGACTGTTCAAACGATGATCCTCATGGCTCCTAATGGCCAGTAAATCTGTTGATCAACAGCAGGAACCAGAAGACACATTATAAGACCACTGACCTGCATTTAAATTCGTTCCACACTGGACTTCCCAGCAATAATACTTGTTTTTAAAAATGTGACATTGAGGGCAGTGACAATATATTGTATAAGGCAGCAGGGTACTTGTTACAGTGTTCAATGACAATAAAGTTGAATCTAATCTAATTCTCAAAGAAGCCAGTAGGTGGCAGACTATGCTAATGTAAATTTGGTAATAAGTCACGTAGACACAAACTGGACACAAAGACTGCTAATCATTTCAAACGATAAAAATATTAAAGGTAATCACTGCATATCTAAAATGATCCAATAATCTAGAATAAGTGATATAATATTACATCAGGTAAAATTCTTGAACCAAAAAGCTGCAAAAGCAGTAACTTGCCTGGAACCATCTTCTAATCTGAAATTTTACATTTTGGTTGAAAAACTGAGGCTTGTTAATAAGAAACTTGTGGTTTTTCTTAGCAGTGTTTGCATTCTGACTGTATTTGTTGTCTGGTTGCTAAATACACTAAATGACTGCCCATGTCTGCCCATAACTAAACTTGTACACAGACACCACAACTAGAAATAGACTAAGACGCAGTTTGCATTTGCCTAATACCCTGCTGCCTTATACAACTATATTTATTTCCTTTTTTTATGTTTATATAAAAATATGGAGCAAACGGCATGTTATGAAACAAAGGTGGAAACTAAGAGCAGTGTCAGCTAGAAATCCCAAAGTGTGTTTATAGTGGTGGAAAGGAGTTGGAGGAGGAAAATGAAGACAGGGTTGGGTTTCTTGCTGAAAGGCAAATACTGTATTTTAGGGACATAATTACTGTTTGAATACAATGAGCTATCAAACTGCTGCTGCAATTGTCTAGCCAACGGTCTATTTGGGTGAAGAACAAGGTCTTCTTAGACTTTAATTATATTCTGTAAGTTTTTTCTGGTCTGCAGCTCTCTCTGCATGTTAGTTCCTCACGCTCGGCTAAAAGCTTACTCCAAGTGATCAAATACCCTTTTTTCCTCATTAAAGCCTTGAGGTCAAAATTATGTGTTTGCCACAAAAATAATGAACAGTCACTTAGAAGTGTCCTTATGACAGGTGGTCATATATCACTGGCTGGAGTACAATTTATGCACCTTATGAGTAAAGAGAAATGCTTGTTTCTGTATTGATTTTTACTACAGGCTGTAGCTGCAGTATATTTCATTTGAGCTTAACCTGGCAAATAACTCTCAAGCTCAAAGTCAGCCAGCGGCTGAGTGCTGGCAGCATAGGGTGTCTGAGATCGAGTTACTTTAAAAAAAAAAAAAAAAAGCCTATTTTAAGAAACATATTAGGGAGTAGTTGCTTTAATGGAACATTTTTGATGTAACCTTCTTTCCAAATAACTGAAAATTATTTCAGTTTAAAGAAGAAAGCCCAGTGTGAACAAATATGACTAATAAAACATTATTATCTCTAAGACAGAAATATACTTTAGCCATGCTCACCGAACCAAAGCTAGCACGGAGATAATTATCCAGTATACTGTTTACCAAGGTCACATTTAAAGGTACTGAAACGTCAGTGAAACCTTCACCACTAGGAGGCAGTATTTTACCAGTAGGAGTTCTGAGATATTTTTTGATGTGTGCTGATTTTAAAATTTAATTTAAAAAAATTATTTTATTTTATTTATTATTCATTTTACTTGGTAAATAAAAGTTAAGTTGAATCACTGCCTCATCTTGTGGTAGAAACTGGTATTACAGAAAAGTACTGCCTGGTTTCTTCATCTCTTCAGTGCAATATATGTTATAAAATCCTCCCAGTTGTTTCTTCACATTCTGTTGGTAGCTCTATTTAAGTTCCTTTTACATGTACAGCTGAGGTTACAATACCATTAGTCTGTGCTCAAAATTGATAGACTTTGACTATTTAAATGATGACGCAAATGATGACTTCCAACTTTTGTTCAATAGTAGGAACCTTTAAGACACATTTACCACCACATGAGCATGACTGAGCGTTTGAACTTTATCCACCTTGGACTTTTCCTGCGGTTGTATTTGTTTTAAAAATACAACTGGCATCATTTTTTCAGAGGTTGTCACACTTAAAGAACCTATT
This sequence comes from Pterophyllum scalare, assembly GCA_024447675.2. Lineage (NCBI taxonomy): Eukaryota > Metazoa > Chordata > Actinopteri > Cichliformes > Cichlidae > Pterophyllum > Pterophyllum scalare. The sequence goes on from JAMQGT020001826.1 coordinate 56,212, forward strand.
ACAGACAGGACTTGAGTAGATTTAACAGTTGTTGAGCATCATTTCTGTAGCATCAGATTTGGTAGCTGGTATTTCTTAACATGTTCAATAACATCACCACCACGTACTCACCGTTATAAGGCTTTCATTTATTGTGATTTAACTCTTTTAAACTGGTGAAGTAAAAATGTAAACACTGAAGAGCTTTTCAAATCTCACCCAAGTTCCCATCTGTGGCTTGTGTCAAGCACATACTGGATTTAGGGATGCTCGTGCTCACAAACTTAAATGCATTTGAAATGGTTTCACTGACATTATATTCAAAGAGAGTGAACAAAACTGTACCAGGCATCTATTTCTTCTTGGAAGTCACTGTACTGTTCCACTGTTAGTTTCAGTCCCTCATAAAGGGGTCAGATTAGTCCTGACTTTCTTTTTGTGTATGCAGCAGAAATGCAGTTATTGTTCACCATAACATCAGTCATATATGACTTAATATCTTTCCTGCCATGTTTGTAGAGATTTAGTTTTATATCGTGGGAAGGAGACGGTTTGTTAGGGACTGCAAACAGAGGTTCTAGTGGGTAAACAGCCACGGCTTCATCATGCCACTTGCGTGCTGGAGTGTGAAGACTTTAACAGCCTGTAGAACAGCATGTCAAACACTGTGGTCAGTTTATTGGGCGTGCTGGCAACACAGGGCAGCCCAGGATGTCTGCCTATGACTTGTTTTTCCCACAGCTGCTTGCAGTGACAGCATCCAGCTTAAAGCAAACTATTTTTGTCTCCCAGTGCAATTATCACCACCTGGTAATTTTGACAATGTTGACTGCTTCTGCTTTACAAAGCCTCTAATTGTTAATGCTGTCCTTGTGTGACTGCTGCTCCTCATGCCGTGTCTCCAATTTAATCAAAGGGAGATGATGGGGGTGGGGGTGTCTGTTTTCCATTAATTTTGTACTATATTTAACCAGATGATTTTATATTAACAGTAAGAGTCCTTGCCCTGTCATTACATCCAACACATTTCCATACTAACTTCTCAGTGGCACACATCCCTTCAATTCAGAAGTTCAGTCTGTGCACATAGCAGGTTTATATGCACGTTTGGGATAATTTGATTGGAAAGCAATACTAAGTCAATGAATTTGAGCTTTAAGGAACAATATTAAATGTGGTTGTTGTGCAGATGTTTTTATTTAATCTCAACAGGTGACAGATGATTCCTGAAATCATGGAGTGTGTATGATATGATGTGAGGACAAGACAGCCTCCACCAATTCCACCTCCAAATTTGTCTTCATGCATATAGGCTACACTGTTTAGAGCAATCTCTACTCACGCTGATCATGAAGTGCTGGAAGCACTGATGCGTGGCAGTATAAACTTAGTGTGACAAGCTGGACGTATGGTACATTCCTCTCTGTCTCATTTCACCACTGCCATCCATCACACTGCCAGAGTTCTGCCTGCTGTCCTCAATGATTGATGGGGCTTGCTGATCCCATCTTCTGCATTCCCTTAATGTCCCTCATGCCCTGATTGTTTCAAGCTAATTTTGACAGGAGGCTATAAGATTATGTTGCACATGCTATATTGCAAAATACTCTACATGTGTTTTTCTGATGGTGCAAGAAAGTACTTTAAATGTTTCAGTAACTGTACATGATTCCGTATTCTTAGGAAACTTAAAGGTGTTAAAAAGCATAATATGGGGTGTGTTAACCTGCTCATGTATAAGTAAGTAAACGTTATTTATAAAGTACTTTTCACCGGCATGTAGTCACAAAGTGCTGTACAATCAAAATAATAAACTAGGAATAATTTCAACAAAAATGAAATAGAAAATTAAATTACAGTTAATAGCAAGAGAAACCTGTTATAGCACAGAACAACACAATAAAAGAAAAATGATAAGAAGTGCCATTAAAAGAATGAATGATGCCAACCAACCTAGAAAGAGAATAATAATGGACCCAGGATTGAACCATGTGGAACCCCACAGGTTAAAGAAAGACTGGTAGAGGAGAACTTGCTCACCCTAACAAAGAAAGTCCTGTCAGATAAATAGGAGGAAACCCAATCTAATGCTGAGCCAGAGATACCAGCCAAAACCTTACACCTATTAAGTTATGTACTATGGTCAATGATACCAAAGGCTACACTAAGCTCAAGTAAAATGAGTACAGAGCAATTTCCTGAATCACTGAATCAGATACCATTAAAAGATCATTATAGACCTTTAGAAGAGTAGTCTCAATGGAGTGCTGCTTTTGAAAACCAGATTTAAAAGGGTCAGAAATCTGTAATTTGCTAAATTTGCACATTTTTTCCAATAATTTGCTAATAAATGGCAATTCTGAAATAGGTTGATTATTACCAGTGCAGTTGGCATCAAGGTTAGTCTTTATTTTTAAAGTTACAGAATTAGAGCAGCATGGTGGCACAGTGGTTAGCACTGCTGCCTCACTGCAAGAAGGTTCTGGGTTCAAGTCCACCATCTGGTTGAGGTCTGTGTGGAGTTTGCCTGTTCTCCCTGTTTCTGTGTGGGTTCTCTCTGGGTACTCTGGCTTCCCCCCACAGTCCAAAGACATGCAGCAAGTGGGATTAGGTTAAATTGTGATTCTAAAATGGTGTTGTGTGTCTCTGTGTCAGCCCCCCTCCTACACTCCTGGTGTAGAAGGGGGGTGCCTGAAGGTACAGTAGTCCACATGAGCAAGAGGTGGGAAGTAACGAAGTACAAATACTTTGTTACTGTACTTAAGTAGATTTTTCAGGTATCTGTACTTTACTTTACTCCCTACATTTTTACACAAGTATCTGTACTTTCTACTTCTTACATTTTCAAAACAAGCTCGTTACTTTCGAAGTTAAAAGCGTTTGCATTTCCGGTCAGCACGCCGCCAAACATCAAACGATCTGAGCCTAAACGGAGGATAGAACATAGAAAGACGACAACCGTACTGGCGTAAAAACATTAAAGAGGCAAAACCATATAATTAATGTATCATTTATAGCGCTATAATCAGGGGTTACAGTGGGCCGGACCGCCGACGTCCGTAAGTTGTGTTCGCGGTACTTCAGCATTTAGCTAGCACTACAGAAGAGAAGCGAGTATAAAGAGAGTAACGTGCGGCAGGTAGTTTTAAATGCAACGTTCTAAATGCTCAACAAATAGCACAAAAAGTGTGTGCAGTTTGTCACACAGTGTGTCTGCTAGCTAAAGGAACAGCTGCTGTATTTCCAGGGACAGCAAAGAATGAGCATGTTATAAGTATCCCTTACAACACCTAGCCATTATAGATATCTCGCAGGACCCTCAAGCTCTCAGGCCTCTGGTAGAAGACCCGAGCTTGGAGGACAAAGACCACCCGCAGGGTGAGTGGAGATTTTTTTTAAATTAATTATTATTAATAATAGTTACTCAAATAACCACTCATTCGAACCAAGGTATGAAGAGGAGCATATCTGAACGCACAACACGTCAAACCTTAAAGCAGATGGACTGCAGCAGCAAGTGCCACTCCTGTCAGCTAAGAACAGGAAACTGAGGTTACAGTTCGCACGGGCTCATCAAAATTGGACAATAGAAGACTGGAAAAACGTTGCTTGATCAAAATTATCTTAATTTCTACTGCAACATTCAACGATGGGGTCAGAATTTGGTGTAAACAACATGAACGCATGGCTCCAATAGTGTAGTGCTGGCGCAATGGAGCAATCATGCGCTAGTCCCACCCACCCACTGAGGAAATGAAATATTCACAGTTAGCTTGATCTGCTAAAATTCGCCATTTAAGCTAATAAAAAACAGAATGAGTGGTCATGAGCTGCCATCATGATAGCGGGGGCAGATTTCACCACGATCTGAGCCAGCGTAAAACCCTCGTTTGGCATCACAAAGTTACTGTCAGGGTTCATGCGTAAATGCGCGCGTTCCTCTTGGTTTGCAGGCTGTGTGAGGCTGCAGGTGTTGTTAAAGTCGGTATTACAGATTTTAAGATTCACATACACTAACGCAGTCACATTGACAGCTGCATTTTAAGGCAATTTCATTATGGCATGTATGGCTCCGACAAAACAGGAGTTACATGAAAGTATCTCTGTGTGCCCTCAATTCTGAGAAGAAAAACATGCAAAGATATTTTAATAATGTACCGATCTAAGCATAGAAATGCGCCCTGAAACACTGTTCAGTTGAGTTCTGCTCTGTTTCAGTAAAATACTAGTATTACTGACGAGCAGAAAATGACTCAGCTCTAAGCATGCAGGGCGAAGAGGGAAGAGCCAAAGTTTTAGCATGGCGCTCACAGCTTTGAGCCATCCACCCGTGACAACTACACACTCCTTCTGATAACATTTCGCCCTCTTAAGTCCAATAAGCGGACGGGTCAAGATCTGCCGGTAAATGATATTTTGCGTCTTCTGCACGCCTTACAGGTCAGCTGTAACATAAATTTCAGGTTTACGCGGTGGAGTAGTGTGACTTAAAAAAAAAAAAGCAGGTCCCCTTCTGGATGAATCCTGCGCTCCACCTAAGCTGTCAAATATATCTGTAACTCTGACGTTAACTCTGTGTGAAGCTGCAGAATTCAAAATTCACCAGAGAATAAGTGAGGGAGCCGTGAAAGTCAGAGAGAGCGGGCACCTAACCAACAGGAAATAATGAAAAAGACAGAAGACAGATCCGGGGGGAGAGAATTATAAGCAGCATGTAAGAACTGATCAAGATGGTCAGACTGGAGACTTTATGTTCTTAAATTCAGTCTGACATTTGTTCACATTTAACTGAGCAAAATTGGCCAGACTTTGCTACTGTGGTGAAATAACCTTAGAAACAACCTTAAAATAACTGCACGTTGGGCACGCTTGACCGATACATTCCTCTGTTTAAACAAATAACACTACACCTCTGGATCCATGGGTCTTATATCAATGGTTCAGGCTGCTGGTGGCGGTGCAATGGCGTGAGGATATGTTCTTAGCACAATTTTGGCCCCTTGGTACCAATTAAGCACCGTTTATAGGCCACACCTTGCATGAGTATTGTTGCTGACCATGTCCGTGCCTTTACAGCAGGATAAGGTGCCATGTCACAATGCTCAAATCCCATCAAACTGCTTTATTCAGTATGATAGTGAGTTAGCTGTACTTAAAAGCCCTCCACAGTCACCAGATCTCAGTCGAACAGAGCACTTTTGAGGTGTGATGGAACAGGAAAGCAGCATCTGTGTGATAATATTGCATGAATATGGATCAAAATCTCTGAGGAAAGTTTCCAGCACCATGTTGAATCTGGGAGAAACAGAACAACTGTTAGAATCCCATATGTAGCAGGTTTATAAGAGAAATTCAGAAGAATCTTATCCAAGATAACATCCCTGTGCATTTCAGACCCAACAACTTCCTCAGACAAAAACTTGTTCATCCTAAGGACAACACACTTCCAAAAAATGCTGAACAACACTGTAAGCTGTGTAATGCAGTGAGGTGTACTCAGACCTTTGAATAGGAGAGACCAAACAATTATTCTACATATACATTGCACAACGTAGCAGAGCCAGCTCATTGGGACAATTTTCAGCTGTACATTGGCAGTTAATGGAGAATGGACACTCTTTCAAGGATGCTAATTTTAATATTTTGGACAGGAGAAGACACATGGTTTAATGGCAGCATAAAGAAAGCTGTGTTTATCCAGAATGGCCACCACCGAACAGAAGTGCTGGTGGACAGCATTATCAGCCACACAAATTGTATTCTTGAGTTCCCTTCCCAGGCAATTCACCTCCCACTCACACTTTGACCCATGTGCCTTTAATAACTAACATGATGGCAGGGTGGGGCAACATCTCATAAAGAGTTCACTTTGACCTGTGTGACCCTAACGACTCACATGATGATGGGGTGGACCTGTGACTCTCGGGACCACCTCCAAGATGGCAGCCCCGGTAGAGGTCGAATACCTGGGACTCCCCGTCATCTGTTCGAACTGAAGAAGAACTTTCAGATGATAGCTGAAACAACGTCAAGAATCTGAAAAGCATTCCAGTTTCCTTCAACTCAGGAGCTTAAGACTGTGAGGGGACTTTACCCATTTTACTCCTGAGTAAATCAGTGCTGAGAAACACAATTCATGTGATGAAACCTCACAAAGTGGACTTTATGAGTATATTGGAACCAAACAAAACAAAACAAAAAAAAAACAGCAAATGTAATTTCATCTGCTGTTTCACAAAATTGCTCCTGTCATGCCACTTTTAGATTTTACCGAGCTATGTTGCAGTGTGAGGAGCAAAGCATTACAACCTGTCCCCTGATACAGCTTAATTGAATGTTCTTTCACTTGGCACGGCACAAGAGCCATCATCTGAGGAGAAAATGATGGCTTTACTTTTCTAAATTTACATCAGATGTACAATCAGTCCGGCTGTCATGCACTAAAACAAAGTCATGCACTAAATCAGCTGTAACTGTTGTTCTTTACTGTAATCTTTGCAACATTAAAGCACTCAACTAAAAGGACAAAATATGAATCTGTGGAGTTTCTTTATAGATTTTCATTGACTACTTTTTCAATATGCTGAACAAAATAGGCTAACATCAAGACTGGTCTCATTACAATAATGAAATGAAAATGTGACACTGTCCAGATGATGTTTGGCAGTGGTTGCCAGGGTAACAGCCATTTCTCAGCTAATGCATGATGTCCAGAGTTTAGGGATGACTACATAACGGTGGATGGTGTGCTGGATTATACCAAGTGCCTCTGACAAGCTTTCATGGTTCAATTTCAAATTGAGTTTGGAAAGGGATAATTGCACCAAAGCAGGCACACAACCCCACTGATCCTTGTCAAAATAGGATCACGTCTTCTTATTTTTCTAAATATGTTACATTTTTTCCCCATCTGTCTTTGTGAATGAGCTCGCCTCTGTCTCCTGACTGACGGCTCTTCACTCTGCATGTAAAGTGCAGAAAATTATTCCAGCTCTGTGGCAGGTAGTGCAGACTCACTCAAAGCACTCTCTATGCACAGCATGTTTCAGGCTCCAGTGAACTCATCAGGGTGTCTCTCTCTACAAAGGGGTTTTAAAGGGGTTTTGTACATGTTGGAAAACATATACTAGATGAATAAGACATGACAGAATGTAACTTCTAAGAAGTCATAACAAATTACACGTACAGCTATTAGTTTGCTTTCATATGCCTTATATGTCTGTATAACAGGGGTGTCAGATTTGATTTCTCTATGGGCCGCTCAAATGACAGTCACATGAAGGACCACTTATATACATTCGCTAGCCACTTTTTTAGGTACACCTTACTAGTACCAGGTTGGATCCCCTTTTGCCTTCAAAGATGCCTTATTGCAATAGATTCAGCAAGGTGCTGGAAACATTCCACAGAGATTTTGATCCATGTTGACACGACAGCATCGCACAGTTGCTGCAGATTTGTTAGCTGTAGATGATGCAGATCTGCTGTTCCGCCACATCCCAAAGGTGCTCTATTGAACTTAGATCTGCTGAGAGTGGAGGCTATTTGAGTACAGTGAACTCGCTGTCATGTTCAAGAAACCAGTTTGAGCTTTGTGACATGGCACATTATCCTGCTGAAGCAGCCATTAGAAGATGGTTACACTGTAGTCATAAAGGTCAGCAACAATATTCAGGTTGGTTGTGGTGTTTAAATGATGCTCAGTTAGTACTAAGGGACCCAAAGCATACCAAGAAAATCTCCTGCACACCATTACACCACCACCTTGAACCGCTGATACAAGCCAGGATGGATTCATGCTTTCATGTTGTTTAAGCCAAATTCTGACCCTACCATCCGAATGTTGCTGCAGAAATCAAGACTCATCACACCAGGGCATCATCTGTTGTCCAGTTTTGGTGAGCTCATGTGAACTTTAATCCATCGTGTTAAGAGACACTCTTCAGATTCAATGATGCTGTACCTTAGCTGTAACAAGTGGTTATTTGAATTACTGCTACCTTCCCATCAGCTGGAAGCAGCTTAGCCATTCTGCTCTGATCTCTGGCATCAAAAAGGCATTTTCACCCAGAGAACTGTGGCTCACTGGATATTTTCTCTTTTTTGGACCATTCTTTATAAACCTTTGAGATGCTTTGTGTGGGGAAATACAGGGGTTGGACAATGAAAGTGAAACACCTGTCATTTTAGTGTGGGAGGTTTCATGGCTAAATTGGACCAGCCTGGTGGCCAATCTTCATTAATTGCACGTTGCACCAGTAAGAGCAGAGTGTGAAGGTTCAATTAGCAGGGTAAGAGCACAGTTTTGCTCAAAATATTGCAATGCACACACCATTATGGGTGACATGCCAGAGTTCAAAAGAGGACAAATTGTTGGTGCACGTCTTGCTGGCGCATCTGTGACCAAGACAGCAAGTCTTTGTGATGTATCAAGAGCCACGGTATCCAGGGTAATGTCAGCATACCACCAAGAAGGACGAACCACATCCAACAGGATTAACTGTGGACGCAAGAGGAAGCTGTCTGAAAGGGATGTTTGGGTGCTAACCCGGATTGTATCCAAAAAACATAAAACCATGGCTGCCCAAATCACGGCAGAATTAAATGTGCACCTCAACTCTCCTGTTTCCACCAAAACTGTCCATCAGGAGCTCCACAGGGTCAATATACACGGCCGGGCTGCTATAGCCAAACCTTTGGTCACTCGTGCCAATGCCAAACGTCGGTTTCAATGGTGCAAGGAGTACAAATTTTGGGCTGTGGACAATGTGAAACATGTATTGTTCTCTGATGAGTCCACCTTTACTGTTTTCCCCACATCTGGGAGAGTTACGGTGTGGAGAAGCCCCAAAGAAGCGTACCACCCAGACTGTTGCATGCCCAGAGTGAAGCATGGGGGTGGATCAGTGATGGTTCCCTTGGCCCAATACTTGTGCTAGATGAGCGTGTCACTGCCAAGGGCTACCGAACCATTCTGGAGGACCATGTGCATCCAATGGTTCAAACATTGTATCCTGAAGGCGGTGCCGTGTATCAGGATGACAATGCACCAAAACACACAGCAAGACTGGTTTGATGAACATGAAAGTGAAGTTCAACATCTCCCATGGCCTGCACAGTCACCAGATCTAAATATTATTGAGCCACTTTGGGGTGTTTTGGAGGAGCGAGTCAGGAAACGTTTTCCTCCACCAGCATCACGTCGTGACCTGGCCACTATCCTGCAAGAAGAATGGCTTAAAATCCCTCTGACCACTGTGCAGGACTTGTATATGTCATTCCCAAGACGAATTGACACTGTATTGGCCGCAAAAGGAGGCCCTACACCATACTAATAAATTATTGTGGTCTAAAACCAGGTGTTTCAGTTTCATTGTCCAACCCCTGTAGATCAGCAGCTTCTGAACTACTCATGCCAGCCCGTCCGGCACTCACACCAATGCCACTTCCAAAGTCACTTCAGTCACTTTTCTTCTCCATTCTGATGCTCAGTTTGAACTTTAGAAGGTCGACTTGACCATGTCTACATACCTAAATGAACTGAGTTGCTTCCATGTGATAAGCTGATTAGATGTTTGCATTGAACAGGTATATCTTTTTTGTTTTGTTTTGTTTTTAGGCCTGTCATGTCTGGCAGTTTTTGCAATCGGAATGATGATCCGAATGTGCTGATGTACCAGACATATTTGCTTTTACAAAAACAGCTCTATAAGTTTCCTATAGGCTATTCTTGTTAATGTTTGTATTTTTATTTATTTTTTCTTTTTTTATTTAGTTATTTATGCCAGAGCTGACAGGCAACAGGTACATCTAATGAAGTGACCAGTGAGTGTATAGTTTATTGACATGTTTTAATTTAATCAGAAATGTAGTGTGTATCATATAAAGCCTCCTCTACATTAAGATCTGCGTCATGCATCCATCCATCCATGATTTTCTTAACCACTTATTTCACTTACAGTCACAGGGGAAGCATTAGCCTATCCCAGCTGTCAGAGGGTGAGAGTCAGGGAATCAGCCCTCTATCAGTCAACAAAAAAAGTTGCTTGGCAATCACTCTTAGTAGTTATGTGAAATAATGTATTCTGATTATTGTTCTACAGCAGGACTACCATACAGCCCACTCACAATAGCCTGTTTAAGGTTAGCCTGTTAATGACTTTGCTGCATTAAAGACAACAAGTTAATGTCATTTCCTGAGTAAAGATCTGCTGCTGTTAGCTTGCTAGCTACCATCGGCCCTGCCATCTGTGCTATTGTCCTCCCACTGGGTGCAATGGTTCATCCCCTCCTACTATACAGCCAAGACTGCATCCACTGAGGGTGAGAAGTGTACAGTGTTCCTCACTCAGCCTTTTGACCATTATGAGTTAACTATCTGGGTAGCTCTTCTTAGTGCACTTCATATAGCATACTTGTTCATGTGAACACACTTATACATTCAAAATAGCAAGACTGATTCTGATGGTATGGGACTACAATGCTGTACTGCTGAGTTCAGCCACGTTCAAATCAGTGGAGAAAAATTGTAAAGAGAGACGAGAATTGACCAAATCTGTGGATTATTTTTCAAGTTTCATAAGTTACATAAAAAACAACAGAAAAAAGTTATTAACACAGGAAAAAAATAGGATAGAGAGACATTCAGACCAACTCTTCATTTCTTTAAATAAAGGTGTTCTGTTCTTTAAATGTATGAAATCACAGATTTGTTTTATTGGTTTATAACTCAACAATTTCTGTGGTTATGAATTCACTTAATATAAAGAAAATCATTCAGACATGTAAAAATATATATATAAATATAAATGTTTAGCACACTGCCGGTGTTCCCAAAAGAGTGTGACTAAAAGTAGCATCCCAGATGTGCAAGCCTCCTCCATAGCAACTCGCCTTTACCAGACCTCAATTAACCAAGTGGCAGGACACATGGGAATCCTTTGCCCATCTCAGGACTGGGCTCCTGAGACTAGAGCAGAAGGGAGACAGCACAAAAGCATGTTTCTTTACAGTGAAGCCCATTACTGGTGGTGTGAGGAGTAACAAATACCCACAGTGCCTTTTCCCTAAGAGGACACATGGAGACAAATATTATGAAGGGTGGAATTAGATGCACCGTGTTCCCTTAGCCTTGCTGCAGCTCCCAGAGCTGTTCAGCTATAAAAGCCTATGTAATGTGGATAATAATGAATACTTAACACAGTGTGTTGCGTGGGAGTTCATTATTGTAGGCTTTCATCTTAAAGCAACACAATTTGAATACTGCAAAACAGATGTTAGACATGACAGCAGATGCAAAAAATACACTTTGTGTGAAATGCTGAATATAAAAAAAATGGTTTGGATTTTGGTTATGTTTATTTCATTTCCTAATATATTTTGTAATTTCTGTTTTCTTTGCTCACTAGTTTCACTTCCTCCCTTTGTTTGGTTTGCTGTCACACCTGTGTCTAACTGGCCAATACCTTCATCAACTGTCTGAATACATGCTAAACATTTTATAACCACTGAGTGGAACTGCAGTGTGTCTGAAATGACGGGTTTCAGTCCTACTCAGTATGAGAAATACTAAAATGTACTCCCATCTGCTTGCAAAAATACTGCAACAGGCTTTCAGGTTTCTTCTAGAAATCCATCAGTTCATTATCAGTATGTATATTAGTGCATTAAAGATACTTTTTGTAATTACACTTGGCTGAATTTGACTAAACCCTTTACCCCCAGGGGGCAGCATTTTACCAGTAGGTGTGGGGAAGTTTTAGGATGTGTGCTGATGTTGAACTTTTGATATTTCTTTTTAACTACCACTGTTTCTTCAGAAGGAATTGCCTTCTGCCAGGACTTTATTATAAACAGGAATAATGAATTGCAGGGCTAACTAAAGGTTGAATTAATTTGCTGCACAATCCTGTGGAAAATATTGGCACAATGCTACAATTATATTGAAGTACAGCCCTAGTTCAACTCTATTTGTTGTTTCTTTAACACAATATAAAAATGTTTTGGTTAAAAGTCACATACATTGTTTCTTTACATTCTGTTTGTTAGCTTTAGTTATTATTTTTTTTAATACAGGTAAGTACCTTTAATGTGAACTAACATGATTTTCTTTTCTCCGGTTTCCACTGACACAGTGTCAACAGAGTACTCAGGTGCAAATTAAGCAACCTTGCCTGTTTGTTTGTGTCCTGCTGACTGACTATGGATGATAAGGTTTTTCCTGGCCAGGTTAATAACAGAGATCCTCTAAACCCTTTAGCTGTCAGTCAGTCACAATAAGGACAGAGCAGATATCCAGTTTGTTTGATAGCATATTAACATGTTTTGAGATGCAAAATCTAAATATTCAAGCACTGGTATATACAGTGTAGATATATAATACACAAAGCCAAAAGGATTAAAACATATATATATATATTTTTTTTTAAATATATATCAATAGAAAAATATATAGTATTTTTCTACATAAAAATACTATACTTTTTTTCTATTGAATCCCCATTCTCATGTAAAATCTTTTGTCCTATATTCTTTCTCTCTCGCTCCTTTTTGAAACTGTCATGCAGCTGATTCATAACCAGAATAATATGACGTCTGTGGCCTGACTGAGTCATCAGGACCCCTGTGAGCTTCTGGGGAAACTACAGTGTGGTGAATGACTGTGCTCTCCATTTCCCTCATAAAGCTCAGGATGAGACAGCTCCAATCATCTGGCTGAATAACAGGAACAGAATGAACAGTGTTAAACTCCTAGATAAGGCACAGTGCAGCTCGTTTTATGTCTCCAGTCCTTTGACTTTCAAGTGTGATTACCTGGATATAATACATAATACAGCTCTTGACAAGGCGATGACTTTAATCAAGCTTCAAAGGCAATGGCATCATGCTGTGGCACACACGCACATACAGCAAAAGCAGGATGATTGTTTTCCTCTTAAAACATGAAAAATGTGCCAGTAAAGCTTTGTTAGATGCTTTACATGTTGATAGTCTATGTTAGGGAGTCAACGTGAGCTGCTGACCATGTGGCACTCTAATGAGTACATGTACTTGTCTCTACTTTGGTCAAAATGGAGTGAAAATTATGCATGTTTCTTGGTTTTAATTTCCTAGTTTGAAACTTTAAATTTACATTTTATAGTTTCCAATTGTTTGTGGCCCTTTTACTTTGCAGGGGTATCATGTGTGCCTCTGTGGAAGCAGCAAAGCCTCACTGCAGTTCATGAAATAGTCAGGACCTCCAATCAAGTGATTTATGTTTCTGAACATGAATTTTACTGTTTGTTTCTTTTTTCATGTCCCTGAACAATATTTTTCATTTGTCCAGTTTCATTTTTACAGATTTTGTGTTCACATACATGAAATCAATATTTTCCTTTATTAAAAAGGCAAAAAAGTCCATGTTTAGTGGTTGGAGGGATTTGGTGGTGTACTCATTTTGGGACTCAATTTGAATCATAAATGTTAGATTTTCACACATCATCCATGATCCATCCATTTCACCACATCCTAAAGATGTTCTATTGGATTGAGATCTGGGGACTGTGGAGGCCATTTGAGTGCAGTGGTCTCATTGTCATGTTCAAGAAACCAGTTTGTAGATGATTGAGCTGATTCAATTCAATTCAATTCAATTTTATTTATATAGCACCAAATCACAACAAACAGTCACCTCAAGGCGCTTTGTATTGTGGGTAAAGACCCTACAATAACACAGAGAAAACCCAACAGTCAAGACAACCCCCTATGAGCAAGCACTTGGCGACGGTGGGAAGGAAAAACTCCCTTTTAACAGGAAGAAACCTCCAGCAGAACCAGGCTCAGGGAGGGGCAGTCATCTGCTGCAACCGGTTGGGGCTGAGTGGAGAGAGACAGGACAAAAGACATGCTGTGGAAGAGAGCCAGAGATTAATAATAATGATTAAATACATAGTGAAGTATAAACAAGTAAATAAAGGTGAATGAGAAGAAACAGTGCATTATGGGACCCCCCCTCAGCAGCCTAGGCCTATAGCAGCATAACTAAGGGGTGGTTCAGGGTCACCTGATCCAGCCCTAACTATAAGCTTGATCATAAAGGAAAGTTTTAAGCCTAATCTTGAAAATAGAGAGGGTGTCTGTCTCCCGAATCCAAGCTGGGAGCTGGTTCCACAGATGAGGGGCCTGAAAGCTGAAGGCTCTGCCTCCCATTCTACTTTTAAGTTTCCTAGGAACCACAAGTAAGCCAGCAGTCTGAGAGCGAAGTGCTCTATTGGGGTGATATGGTACTATGAGGTTTTTGAGATAAGATGGGGCCTGATTATTCAAGACCTTGTATGTTAGGAGAAGGATTTTAAATTCTACTCTAGATTTAACAGGGAGCCAATGAAGAGAAGCCAATATGGGAGAAATATGCTCTCTCTTTCTAGTCCCTGTCAGTACTCTAGCTGCAGCATTTTGAATCAGCTGAAGGCTTTTCAGGGAGCTTTTAGGACAGCCTGATAATAATGAATTACAGTAGTCCAGCCTAGAAGTAATAAATGCATGGATTAACTTTTCAGCATCAAGATGGCTACACTGTGGCCATAAAGGCATGGACATGGTCAGCAGTAATACTCAGGTTGGCTGTGGTGTTTAAATGATGCTCAGTTGATACAAAAAGAGCCTAAAGTTTGCCAAGAAAATTTTCGCCACACCATTATACCACCATCAGCCTGAACTGTTGATATAAGGCAGGATGAATGTGTGTTTTCATGTTGTTTATGCCAAATTCTGATTCTACCTTCTCAACATTGCAGCAGAAATCAAGATTCATCAGACCAGGGAACTTTTTTCCAGTCTTCTGTTGTGAGCTGGAAGGAGAGGCACTCGGTGTGGTCGTCTGCTACTGAAGCCCATTTGCTTCAAAATTCAACAAATTGTGCATGCAGAGATGTTCCGCATACTTAGAGATGTCCACATACCTTGGTTGTAATAAGTTATTGTTGTCTTAGTATAAGCTCAAAGCAGTCTGGCCATTCTTCTCTGACCTCTGGCATCATCAAGGCATTTTCTCTCAGAGAACTGCCGCTCACTGGATATTTTTTCTTTTTCAAGCCACTTCTGTAAACCCTAAAGATGGCTGAGTGGGGAAAGCAGCCTTGAGGTGACTTTTTTTTGTGATTTTAATTGAATTTAATTTAATTGAGTTCTGAAATACTCAGACCAACAACCATACCACTAAAGTTCTGCCACATGAGTGGCCGAAGAGATATTGGCATTAACAAGTAGTTGAAAATGTGTACCTAATAAAGTGTAAATTGAATGTAGATTGCTTTTTCATGATTGTTTCATGTTTTGCTATGAGACTAGGTGGAAGGGAATGGCACCACTGTGGGTGGCCCAGTAGAAAGCTAGTTGCTACTGCTGCTTATTTCAACATTCACCTGTCAATCAAAGTAGCCACACCCTGATTCATGCATAAATTTAAGCTTTAACAAAATGTAGAGGGTAAGCCAAAGGGTACAAACATGGCCGAACACACTCTCTTTTTGCAAAATTTATTTCTTGTGCTTTGCTTCCTTTTATCTGTTACGAACTAAGCAACGTCAAGATGGCAGAGCTACGCCCTTCTGCCGCTTACATCACATGTTCCTTGGTTCCAGACCGGCTAGTTTATGGTGCTGGTTCAGAACTGATTTGTTGGCCGAGAACCGAGTGAGTTTGCAGAGGAAACACGCTTAACGGTTCGAGAACTTGGCACTGTGTCAGTGAAAAAGGGCTATATGGGGACTGACTCTCTTTCAGACCCAGCCTCAAGCGGTCATTAGGGGAACTGCAGTTGTGGATACAGTGGTAAGCAAAGGTTTGGGCACCCCTGATAATTTTCATGATTTTCCTTTATGAATCACTGGTTGTTTGGATTAGCAATGTCAGTTAAATATATCATTGAGCAAATGAACACAGTGATATTTGAGAAGTGAAATGAAGTTGATCGGATTTACAGAAAGTGTGCAATAATTATTTAACTGGTACAGACATTCATATCTCTCTCAGGATGAACTGTAATCACTTTGTTGATCCTCTGAGCTTTCCTCCAGTATCTCCATAACATTTCCATCATCTTCAGTTAAACTTCGCGTTAAAGGCTCAACAACGGTTTGCATCATCACAAGGATTTAGCATTGATACTGTGTGCGTATGACACACTACTTCTGCCACTATTACACATTTAACTACAGCAGATCCTGCCTTTTCCTTACTAATTTTAATAAAATCCCAGAGGATATTACAGATCCATTTTAAAAGCTACTGCCACATCCTAATTTGTGTTTTACAGGCATTAGATTCATCAGAGTGTGAAACTCTGGTCACAAGATGAGTTCAAAGACACAGACTCTTTCTGGTCCCTTGATGTAAATGCTTCACTAGTCTGATGTCTGACTTTTATTGGATCGCTAGTCGCTGTGTCCCTGTGGTTATGTGAAACCAGCTCCTGCTCCCAATTACCAAATCCTGTTCCAGAGGCGGGTGCTGCCCATTGTTTTCTTATGTGTGTAGTGACAGAGAGCTGGATATACCAGAGCAGACTGATTTTTTTTTTTAATCAGAAGTTGTCCAATTATGCCAATTAAATCGTAAAAACTCAGACGTTAACCATCTCACCACTGATGAGTGTCTGCAAGCACACTGAAAACAGGGAATTAAAAATGTGAGGCTTAAAAACAAAGAGAGAACAGAAACAATCATTGTGTCCTAGACATATTAAGTGTTTTATTGCTAATGTACAAATCCTTATATACAGCAACATATTTTTTTTAATACAAGCAAATAAACAAATCAAGGCTGAGATCGAATGAATTTTAAACTGCACTTCCCATTCCACACACAGCGATTCACATCCCAGCAAGGAAAATGCACAAATTCACATAGGGAAAAAGTACCCTTACCAGTCACTTTATTAGGTACAGATTGCTAGATCTGTATTAGGGATTGGACTCCCCTGTACCTTCAGAGCTTAACTCTTCATGGCACAGATTCAGCAAGGTGCCGAAAACATTCACACTCACAGTTTCTGCATTTGTCGGCTGCACATCCATGATGTGAATCTCCCATTCCACCACATCCCAGAAGTGTTCTGTTGGATTGAGATCTGCTGACTGTTGAGGCCATTTGAGTGCAGTGGACTCACTATCATGTTCAAGAAACCAGTTTGAACTTTGTGGCATGGTATCCTGCTGGGAGCACCCATCGGAAGATGGCTACACTGTGGTCATAAAGGGATGGACATGGTCAGCAACAATGCTCAGGTTGGCGGTAGCATTTAATGATGGTCAGTTGGTACTAAGGGGCCCAAAGTGTGCCAAGAAAATATCCCCCACACCATTACACCACCACCAGCAGCAGCAGCAGCCTGAACTGCTGATACAAGGCCGATTGTGTTGCTGATTCATGTCTATGTACACAAAAATGAATATTTCAAGTTTTAAAAGGCAAAAAAAGTCTATATTTGGAGGTTGGAGTGGTTGGTGTTGCTACTCATGCCAGAGACCCGAGTTAGAGTCATACACGTGACAGTTTTTCACACATTTTTCATTTTTAAATAAGTTATTAATTAGTGGTTAGGATTGGGCATTAAAAACAATTTGTTTAGGATTAGGAAAATATCATAGCTTGGGTTAAAAGCCATGTCTTTTAAAGTTTTGTTTTCTTGGTTGCTATAGTGACGCTTCCGCAGGAAATATACTTCTATTGAAATCATACAATGCTTGCAAATTCATACACAATGTCATGAAAAAATGCCACAACTCATCCATGAACATGGAGAAATAGATCGTTTTTAGTGACTATTTCACATTTTCTTGGGGGACTGGGCTGGAGTTACAGCACAAGCTGATTTCCAGTCCACTAATCCTCATTTGATACATTTAGCTTGGAAGGTAAAAACTCAGCCATTGATTAAATCTAAACTTTTTAAAATACCAACACCAGCAGGGGGTAAATATCAGTCGAGACAGCAAAAAACTGTTTTCCTGTTGTCTTTTTTCACGTGTGATCAGTCAGACCTGTACAGTTGCCGTAAAAGCCATGGCTGTAAAGGACCCGTGTACTCAGCAAAACACCAAAACACCTGGGTCTGCTAGGCAACGAGTGCATACATGCACGCGTGTGATGCCATAGGCATGGAAGAACACACACGCGCACATTCAGAGAGACTCAAAAGCTGATTCCAAAGTCTGATTGTGTTGCTTTGTGGGAAAGTTTGTGCCCACCTTCACTTTGAAGACAGTGAAAACAAATGTGTAACTCTCAGATGTGAACATAATCCACTGCCTTTGTTGAATAAGTCTGTGTTTACAATACACAGTTACCAGGTCCAGATGTTTTTCTGTTATTTTAAAGTAGGAGGAAGGTGATTATGGCACGCTAAGCCGCTGAACTTCACAGCACAGCCATCAGGTTTGATTGTTTTGATTAAATCTTATCTTACATGGAACTTTTTTAGTTTGACCCTGGTTGCCATGGGAGTTTTGAATGTATGTGATCCTCTTTTACACTGACTGTACTCTTTTTCAACTCTTTGTTGAGGAAAAAAGGAGATCAATTTTGTTACACTAAGCAGAGCAAAAGATAACAACTCATCAAGTTCCACAAAGATAGAGAGTGTTACACAACACACAGGAATAAAACTCCAACTACATCTGCAGTTTTTAGTGAGCGACTGAGACATCCTGGACCGATCTGCTGCCAAACACGCCTCACAAGTAACACGCAGCCATGAAATCCCTCCACTTTTGAAACACAGAAGCTAAGAGTGTTGACTGACACTACAATATCGGGATTCCTTAAAGATTCTAAGTACTTGCTTACTCTGGATGCTTTCAAATGTGTCTGATGATTAAAATTAAAATGATGCCCATAAACGGCGGTCAGTTCGATCACTTACATCAAAAAACTGACTACTAAGAACAAAAAAGGAAAAAAAAAACATGTATAGTCCTACATATGGGCTCTGATTTTATACCAATTAACCTTCCACCACATACATGTAAGAAGCTAGAAAAAGTAGCACATAAACTTTATGTACTTAAATCAACTTAGGCCCTAGTCACACAGGCCTAGATACTGCCTGGCAACCATAGGTTGCTAGTGAAAAGTGAGTATTCCCCAACCAGTTGCAAGTAATAGCTGCAGGTTGCTAGCAGTTACTGTGAAATCAGTTGCTAACAGTGAGTTTATACTTATGTGTTAAATCTACACCGTAGACACATCGTGAGTGCAAACCCCTCTGAAACCCTATGCCATAATGCATAATGCATGAATTGCACTTCTGTGGTGAATCTATGTAGAAAAAAGGACAAAGCCTTTGCAGGTAATATTTCTATGGAGGTGCATGTCAGCTTATGGCGTAGGTTATGGCATAGAATTTCAGAAGGGTTTGCAAGGGCAAGAGGTAGTGTACACCCTGGACAGGCCTGTCACAGGGCTAGCGTAAAAAGGACAAATAGACACTAAAATGCCCCTAAACTGGCTAAACTGTGCTAAAGTTAAAATCACTGGGGATTCAAATAGAGATCAAACTTCAAAATCTGTTCACATTATATCACTATTGTGATTAAATCTTTTTGGACCATATTGTTTTTGTGTGTGTTTATATGTAACATGTAATATGTTCATATACTGCTTAGCCTCTGTATTATCTGTTTATTTAATTAGAGGAGTGTACTAATGTTGAGTTCATGCAGGTCATTTCCTGCTTTATTCTGGTATCAATGGTCTTTGTGTATTCCTGTCAATTTTACTTCCTGTCTTTGTTACTGTGATTATGTGCTCTGTTCAAACAGAAAACCATCAAATGCATCCTAAAAATGAGTTAATATATATATATATATATATATATAAAAACCCCTAAAAAAAAAAAAACACTCAGCACTGCCACATATGCCTGGGGGTGTGACCTCCCCAGACAGACAGCAAAATTTGCCCCCTTAGTGATGCTGACAGTTTTTCCACCTTTAGCCTGTAACAGTAATACTGTGTGGATGGTAATCAATCAGCTGGTTCTTATAAACTTAGTGGAGTTTTTAATCAGAAGTTTAATCAGTTACAGACATACTACAAGTGAGTATTTATCTATTTGCATCATTAACCGAACCAAATTTAATTTAAGGAGTGGATACAGTTTGACTTGAGTTTAATATAATGAATTCTAACAACAATTAGCTTTATGTGAAGGCATTCTGACACTGCATTGCATTGCATGCTTCAGACTTAAATTAACCTGGAATATAAGACTAGAAGTAGCAGCGGTATTCGGTTAGTGTCTTATCTTCTCCCCCTTTGCAGATGCTGAATTAAACATGCTGGCACGCAGGGGTGTGTCGAGTGTCTTGGCACATTTGATAACATAACCAAGCATACTCGCATTTTAATAGCTCATGTTGAAGGTCATGAAGATATGCAAAAGAAGTCAAGTTAAATAGACAAGACTCACATTCGATGTGGTAAATAAAATAGGGGAACACGCACAAACAGAAGGATGAGAGAGAAAACACAGAGGGATAATAAAGCTCTAAACATGAACCAAACCATAAAAAACACACTGAAAGGATAACCATAAAGTTAAAATATAAATAATAAAATAATAATATCACATGGAAAAAAAAACTTGGTGAAAGTAAGTAGACAAAAAAGTGTTTCTAAAAAAAACTAAATTTCCAACTTATGCAAGAACGCTACAAACTTTCTGTTGTGTTTGACACCAGGCGAAGCGTCAGTTTCCCACAAAAGGTGTTAATGTGCTTCTGCAGATACCTTTCTCAGTACTTTCCCACTCTGTCAGATACACACCTTCCCTGCCACCCTGCCAGCTGAAATAACTCTGTGTGTGTGTGTGTGTGTGTGTGTGTGTGTGTGTGTGTGTGTGTGTGTGTGCACGCACATGTGTGTGTGTGTTGGAACATGAAAAAAAAAGTTCTAGGATTTCACAACTAGCTAGTGCAGTTACTGAACACGATGTGTGCTGTGTGAATACTGGGTGTGTGCGTGTCTGTTTTACTAACATGTGAATACAGAATAATAATCATGTTCACTGCAAACTGAAAGAAAAGTAACTTGTTATTACAGTCAAAAATGGGTGAAGCACAATTCATCTTATGTGTGGCCATGTGGTGGTTAGTGGTGGCAAGAGTGCTTGGTTGGAGTCCTTCTCCACTATCTGCTAATGAGAAATGCTTATCAGGTTTGACGAGTCACACCCGCATGGCTGACAGTGCCAGTGCTTCTTATTTAGTTCACTATATTACATGTTACTGTACACTCACCAGCCACTTTATTAGGTATGTCTGTTCACCTCCATGTTAATGCAAATATCTAGTTAATATCAGCTAATTACATGGCAGTGGATTTAGGCATGCAGAAACAGATCAAGTCGACCTAATGAAATTCAAACTAAGCCAGAGGTCAGAGGAGAATGACCAGACTGCTTTGAGCTAATCGGATGGCAAAAGTAACTCAAATAACCACTAGTTACAACCAAGGTATGCAGGAGAGCATCTCTGAGCTCTGAAGAGTATCTGTTAAACTGATGGGTTACAGCATTACAAGACCACACCAGGTGTCACAACTGAACAGAAAACTGAGGCTGCAAATCACACACGCTTACCAAAATTGGACAACAGAAGACTGAAAAAATGTTGCTTGGTCTGATGAGTATTGATTTCTGCTGCGACATTCAGATGGTAGGCTCAGAGTTTAGTATAAGTAAAATGAAAGCATAGATCCAGTGGTTCAGGCTGGTGGTGGGGGTGTAATGGTGTGGGAGAATATTTTCTTGGCACACTTTAGGTCCCTTAGTAACAATCTCAATCCAATAGAGCACCTTTGGGATGTCTAACATGTAGCTTGTACTAAAATGCTTAAAGTCCTGAAGCAAAACTCTAAGTCAAAGAAACTTAAGTACTATTGCATGTGTGGTATAAAACCCTCTCCAGAGGGAGCTATGTGAAGATAAACTGCCTTGAGTGTTGTTGCTTGAGTCAGAATCGGTTGTTTCTGAAGAAATAATATCTGGAACTGAGGACTTAGCAAGATGTGACCTGACGAACAGACTTCTGCATTCTGCTTCTCATCTCTGCTGGAGGCTAGCACCTCAAGGCTTCATTAACTGGAGATTCTCTGACTGAGTTGGACTTGAGGTAAAGCTAGATTTTTAACAAGAAACTGGGGGGCAGGGGGGGTTCTAGTCCTAATTGCTGCTCATCCACACATGCCGGATCTGACCTGGAGATGTCGGGCAGTGCTGAAAAATAATAGCAGCTTTTTCTTTTTTTATTAGATTGTTAAACTCCTCTCCTTTTGCACCACACAGCTTTAAAAGTAGAAAAAGGCAGTTAAATTCTGTTTATTGTTATTTGGCTTAATTGTACTTCTCTCTTTTATGCTGCAGCAATGCTGACTCCATCATTTTTTTAGTCATTGTATGTTGTGTTTGTGTTCCACCATGTCTTGAGTCACGTAAAAAAAATGTTATTTTCAGGTTTGTGGTGGTGAGATTAGCTTTTAGCTTATGAGCTTTTTAAACACTGCCTGTTCTGAATAAAGAAAACACATTCAGCTGCAGGTGTCCTGGGAGTCACCGACCTCAGGTGTGGAACATCACTCCCAGGGGGTTGAGGCGTGCATTAGTAGTTGCAGCAGATGGCAAACCGCAGACAATGAGAGGATAAAACAGACAAGCCAGGTAAAGAGGGAGGGGGTCAGATGAGTTAATCTTCAACTGCTCATCTGTTGGAGGAGTGACTTGAACCCTACTCATACCTGTGTCAGTGAATGATTAGGAAAGACTGCTGTATTTGTCATATGGGGGATGGATTTACACATACACAATCTTTTTGTTAAAGTTCAAGATTTAATGGGTGAGGATCAGAACAAAGCTTTTCAAACCTCTCCAGTGATGACCTCCAGTAACCCCTTCCTGCCTGTTACATGCTTTCATTGACACAGCAGAGCTTAGCAATATAAATAAATAGGCTTACTTGTCAAACTCATCTGCCTTCTAAACTCCACCCTCACTCATTTGCTTTCTCACTGTTATGCAAACACTTAAGTTGCTTTGATTTGCTATCATTCAGCTGGGTCATGCTTGGTGGGCTGTGAGACGTCTAAATCAATATGTGAAAACCCTTAACGGAGGGCTGGTCCTGTTTACTCGCGGTTGTGTTTCAATCAGTAAGACAAAAGAAAGTTGACAGACTGTCAAAAATGAGGATAACTTAAACCTATTACCTAATTAACTCCCCAGGATAAGCATCTTTCCAGTCCAGGATTATTTGCAAACTGACCAACATTGTGATTGTCACATGATGCATTTCTCTTTCTGAAAGACATTCACCTTCCAATAATGTATATAAATACTGCATTTGCATTTTTGTTTCCAGCATCAAAATTGACATAAATACTAACCAGTTATTTTAGGGGTCTCAAACCTGCAGCCATACATGACTAATTTGGTGATCTCCAGTGATTCACTGTGGCTTTGACATAAAACTAGATAAATATGGTCCATGGAAATAATGAATTATAGGGGGAAAAAAGGTTTTCATTTTTAGTGAGCACAGATGTATACACAAATGGCTAGGGACTCAAAAAAAATTGTAGGGTAAAACAGAACTGTAGAGTCTGTAGAGATTTCATTGCTTTCACTGCCACAGGCTGATCTGCAGCTAGACTTTAGTCAAAACTGAATTAAAACTGGTCTACCTTTTTGACTGTTTATAAAAAATATTAGGCTGCTATGTGTTTTAGTTGTTGACTGGGTAGTTAAGCTTTAAATTTAGACTCAAACCAGCTATAAAACAGGCCACTTTGTTTCAAAGTCTGTGTCTGTCATAAATGATGGAAAACCCAGACACAAATGTGGAACACAGGAATAAAAGTTAAGGATGTTTGTGAGCAAAAAGGTGTAAAAAAAAAAAAATCTCAATGCCATGGCTCCAGGGTGTGGGCAAAAAACTGGGCAGACTGGTGATCTCCTCCTCGCTACATAGCTACATTACTCACAAATGAAGCAAGGAGCCAAACAAGAATACCACATACAGTGCAATTATCTGGTGTTGTTGACCTGTCCGGTCTTGAGGGCTGGACTGGACAGGTTTCAACTCATATTCCTGGGAAGCTTTAATCAGACAGTGACTGGGTTAATCAGAGAGTCTGTTTCAAACGGACCAATATAGTTAGGGGAGAGTTTCTTTGGTTCAGCTGTCAGAGGGATATTTTTGGTAGACATCCAGACTTTCTGACTTGGACAGTAGTCAGGTGCCGGGGTCCAGTGACGTTTGCCTGGTGTTTCTGTTCCTGCATCCTGAGTGCAGCTTTGGTAGCCCTCCATAGTCGGCAGTGATGGAGAGGGGAAGAATAATTAATTCTCTTGCATAGGGAACAGCAGTGATTGGTATCCCAGCGAGTCTTTGAAAGAAGAAAGTCTGGTGGCCAATGAAGTCATCAAGTTGTGTGCATACTAGACCCAAGCCAGCTGGGTGTTCTGTGGATTGCTTGGTCTGGACCACATAATGCAGGGCTACCTCTAGCTCCTGGTTGGCGCTTTCAGTTTGGCTGTTAGTGTGAGGATGAAACCCAGAAGGCAGACTGGCCTTATCTCCGAAGGCTGTACAGAACTCCTTCCGCACCTGGGAAGTAAAGTGAGGCCAGTGGTCTGAGACAGTGTTAGAAAGGATACCATGCAGCCGAAAGACATGGTCAAGGAGGAGCTGGATAGTCTCCAAGGCAAACGGGAGCTTGGTTAGCGCAACAAAATGTGCAGCTTTGGAGAAACAATTATAGTCAGAATGGTGGTATAACCTGGGGCTGGAGACAAAATTCACTGCTATGTAGGACCACAGGAGTCTAGGTACGGGTAAGGGTTGCAGAATGCCAGCAGGTGGAGAATTTGAGGACTTGTTTTGGGCACATATGGGACATGCTGCCATATACTCCTGCATATCTGGGATCAAGGATGGACACCAGAATGTCCTCTGAAGGAATGAGATCATCTGACCCTGTCTGGCTTAACAATTAAACTTGACTGTGTGCACCCATCGAATTACCTGAGGTCTCACAGCAGTGGGTACATACAGTAAAGCTGATCTGGTGGTCCACCTCCTGGAAAGGACTCTGTGTATTGGGCTGTAAGTTGGCCTGTATGTTGGCTGGATCCGCCTGTCTCTTCAATGATAAAACTCAAAAATGAAACTGTTTCAACATGAAACTCGCACTTCTCTCCTTACCAAAAAGCTTACTCTCTAATCTTTGTAGTACCTGGCAAACATGAGGTTAGTGCTCAGAGACGGTCTTTGAGAAAATTAAGATGTCATCCAGGTACATAAAGACAAACCAGCTCCGGAAGTCATGAAGCACATCGTTTACCGAGGTTTGAAAAAAATGGCTGGGGCACTAGTCAGGACCTGATAGGGATATGTTCATTGATGTAAGTTTTGTGCTTATCCATGAAGAGGTCTAAAAGTCATAACCAGAATCTTAAAATGGACTGAATTTAATGGGCAGCCAGTGCTGCTGGGTCAGCAACAGTGTGACATGAGTACTTGGAAGACTTAGTCAGAAGTCTTGCAGCAGCGCTCTGAACAACTTGCAGATACTCCAGTGAGTTTTTGTTTGGGCAAGTGAGTAATGAGTTACAGTAATCCAAATGCGATGAAATGCATAAACAACAATCTCCAATTTAGAGCATGACACAAGAGGTCTTAATATGGCAATATTTCTTGAGTTATTAAAGAAGTGTGAACTAGAGCTTTGACATACACATCCAGAGTAAAGGTAGAGTAAAGTTACCAAGGTTCCAAATAGAAGATTTAGCAAATGTAACAAGGGGACCAAGAGTTTCCATTATCGCAGTCACAAATCTGTCAGGGGCATAAACAAGAACTTCATTTTCTTCATTAAGCTTGATAACGTTGTCAGCCATCCAACTTTTGAGTCTAAGCACCTATTCAGGATCTAAGCTAAGAAAATTCATGGGGCTTATGAGAGATATAGAACTGAATGTCATCTGCATAGCAGTGAAGCTATATCTTTAAAGGTGCTCAAGATATGCTGTAGAGGAAGTAGATAAAAACAATAAGGATCCCAAAACATAACCTTGTGGCACACCATAGGTAAGAGAAGTAGAAGAGGGCCTGTACTTAGAAATAGCCACAGAAAAGGATCATTCAGATAGAGATGTGAACCACTCCAAAGCAGACCTAAATACAGCCACCTAGTATTTCAGCCTATTGCGCAAAATGTGATGGTCAATGGCATCAAAAGCAGAAGGAAGGTCCAGCGTCAGCAAAAGAGAACATTCTCCTGCATCATTTTGTATCAAAATGTCACTGGATTCTCTAAGAGAGCTGTTTCTTTAGAATGATCTATACAAAAGCCAGAAATTTCTTGACATTTATCAAGAATGCAGTATTCGTCCCAGATGGCTGTAAGCTGCTTAGCCACAACTTTTTCTAAAATCTTAGCAATAAACAGAAATTTTGACATTATCTGTAGCTGCCGAGAATAGAAGGGTCAAGCTTGCGTTTTTAAGAGTGGGTGAATGACATCATTCTTAATATAAGCAGGGACTTGACCAGAGAGGTGTTCATTATAGTGAGCACACAAGGCCTGATATACACACCCACACACACAACACACACAGACAGACGAGGGAAAGAGAGAGCAAAACAAGAACAGAGAGAAAGGGCAAGTCAGTCAGGAGGACTGGGAGACCATGACAGTGTCACCTTCTTTATAAGGTTAAATTGTTTTGCAATGCCATGCAATTTTTTTTGGTCATAAATTGTTAATAAATAAAAAAAACAACTCTTTTGATTATAAAAGTTGCCAATTCCTCAGTTAGTTATTGCTATTAAATCACTTAACATGGTTGTTTTGTTACTGTAGGCTCAGAGGAGTTATTGCTTTCTTTACATACATTAAGAGTCGAACTCTACTTAATACATGTTAAAATGCCTAAAATCTGACCTTTTCTGTTTGGTAATCACTATTTGGGAAGCAATAATTAAATACATAAAAAGAAAAATAGTCTTGCTCACACAACTTTTTGTATATTTCACAGTTTTGACAATGATTTTACTTTTCCTGGAAGTCTGCATATGGTTATACAGTACATACCCTTTACTGAGCTGTATGTATTTCCTGAAGCAGCTGTGTCACTCCAGTCACTGCAGTATTTATGTTACAGTTTTGTGGTCATTAACTTAACAGCACTGATCAACAGGTACCTTTGTTTGATTTTTTTTTTTTTTTGAGGAAGAAGAAGAAGAAGAAATAAAAAACTCCAACTGAAAGGATATCTTCCAACTTAAACTGAACTTGCCTCTTCCCAATAAGTCAACAGTGTTGTTAATTATGTGTAAATGTATCCCTTAACACACACACTGGCACATTTACAGCATTATTGTTGGCACTTATGACATACAATTTATCAAGGATTGTTGATCTACCTGTCATGCCTGGCCTGGTGAGTGCCAATAAAATCAAGTAAAAACAGGACCTTCACATAATCATGGCACACTTCTCAACATTCTTATTTGCATAATAAGAATTAGACTTTTGCCTCCAGGTTTAACTGACGCTTCGAATGAATGGCAGGTTTCTACACAGTGCCACACTAAGAGTCTTCCATATTTGATGTAGACATTCAGGTACAGACAACTGCAAGATGAGGAAAGCATGGATTCCACCTTTACACCAACTTTCTTGTTAAACTTAGACATTGGTGAGATGCTACATGATTTCTTTCCACTTATGCTGCAGGTTGAAGAAAACTTGCAAACTTAATTGTGTAGATAACATTCACACAGAGAGCTGAGGTTAGAATATTAAAAGCTTTAATCTCCATTATTTTCCCTAGCTTTTTTTTTAATCAACTGCAATCTTGCACTATTCACTTTTTCACCAGTTGTAACAATGCAAGATGTCATATTATCCTCTTGAAAAGTTAAATTAAATGTCTAAAATTTCAAAAACTGTTAACAGAACAAAAACATTTGTAAGTCGTCAAATATTCACTCTTCTTTTGGCTCTTTTTTGGTCTCTAAGTTCGTTAGTTTGTTGCTAAGCAGGACTTCATACCAGTATGATCTTGTGCCACCGATGGTGGTATGTTCTTTAAAAATGACACCGGAGGTCCATTGTGAAACCTGTTAGAATGACTAACCAACCTCTAACGGCCATGTAAATAAGGGCATGCAAAATGTACATTGCTGTCATCACCTTTAAATGAGCAGAGGTCTGCGCACATTTTAAGAAAACTCAGCCTTCTAACATGTTTAATGTGTTTTTTTTAATGTAAATCACAATCCTTGCCAAATACCCAACCAGTCTTTGGACTGTAGTCTTTTGATAGAAAGTGAGCTGTGTTTCCACCACCACCCTCACCCAAACAACCTCAACCCCACTCCCACTGACTTCCTGATGCAGACTTTCTGGTGTTTCAAAATGGAAAAACTCCTGCAGAATAGGGACAAATGACCTATAATGTTGCTTTGGTTGGATGACTTGCGTTTCATCACAAGGATGTCTTCATGTCACATAGTAATGCTCCTGGAATGTGTGTTTCCATGTGGGGATCCAGGCAAAGCAGGCCCTTACTGGTTGATGCTGCACTGCAGTGATGACCCTGTGTTGATTTGTATTGCTCCCTCATTTGGCATCCCTGCTGTGCTGACAGACTGGCTCCATTCAAATAAATGAGATAGCTGCATTTTTCTGCAGTGCAGAAGAAGGTGTGAAAGACTCTCAACTTTGTCTGTTTTTTGTTTGTTTGTTTGTTTAGTTTTTTTGGGTGCAAGGCTGATCATTTCTAGATAGTGTTTACACTAAAAATGTCTGCCTGTTGAGAGAATAGTAAAGCCATGTTACCTAAAACCAAAATAATAAGCAATTTGGTGCTAAAAAACAGGGGGGGGGCTAAAGGATACAACAGCTGAGTAATAATAATCTGTGCATTAACATTAAAACTGTTTCATGGCACGTCCCACTCCATAAGCTGAAAAAATTCCATGCCCTGCAATTTTTAATCATTCACTTGTAAAAAAGTATCCAATGACCGTGGCACTTATTGGGGCAGGTTTTCTGAGGCATGATCTAAATTAATTCTGATTTCAAAGGTGACTGGAACATAAAACTTGTATCTATAAGAGGCACAGTTAGATAATTGGACAGCTGGAAAAAAATTTGGGTGACTTTTTTTCCTACAAAATAACGGTAATCAGCGTCTCCACCTCTCACCACCCACCACCCTACCCCACAGGTACTTGTAACCGCAATCTTTGCTTTTGTGAAATTCCTCCTAGAGCTCAATTCTCGGACAATACGTAACTGTCTAGTAGGACAC